>KZ651211.1:619489-646336 GCA_001010745.2 Gerris buenoi
TGGTAAGAGCACTGTACTGGAAATACAGAGGCCCGGGTTCAAACCCCGGCGCAGGAGCTTGTTTTTCTCTGTCTGTTTCCCGTAGTTAATAATAATTATAATTTGATTTAAATTAAAATGTAATCTTTCTGTAGTATAAATACTACCAAAATCGTAAAAATGGAATGCTAAATATTTTAAATCAATTTATAATTATTATTAACACTGGGAAACAGACAGAGAAAAATAGACTTTAGCTTAATAATTATAATTTGATTTAAATTCAAATTTAAACTTTCCGTAGTATAAATACTACCAAAAAATTAAAAATTGAATGCTAAATATTTGAAGATACCACTTCAGAGATACATTTTGAAAGAGGTTTGACCAATGATGTTTTATTTTTGACAATTTAAATTATTGATTCAGACATAAATAATTACTTATTTTTGATAAATAAATTATTACTATTTTAAAGTTGTTTGTATTAGCGAAATATTTACACTATTTTAAATTTTTAAATTTCCTTGTTTACAGTAGTTCCAACGACAAATCCAGTGCAGAATGTTTCAACCACAATTACAATGCTAACCACAGTTACTACACCGAGCACAACAAAAGCGACAGCCAAGAGTACATCAACTACCAAAAATTCGGTCAATACCTCAACAGTGAAGAGTACTACCATAACTCAGTCCAGAACAAAGAATTCAGATGAAAGTATGCCTAGATCAAAGAGTTCCAATCAAATAACTACGTCTGGGAAGAGTTATTCTCAAAATACTTCGCCGACAAAGACTTCCAACCAACTAACGTCAACGACGACGTATTCTCCACAAACTACATTTCAAACGGCTAAAAGTTCAAATAAAATAACGACAACTGGGAAGAGTTCCAACCAACTAACGACGTCGACGACGATTTCTTCACAAACGACGCATTCCGCCATAAATAGTTCTCAAACAAAAAATCTAATTACGATCGAGCCCACAGTCAAAAGTCAACAACAGCCAAAAACTGATAACACAACCAAGGGACTAACTTCAGATCTTCCAACAAAGAGCGAAGTGCTTAAGTCATCACCAGTTTCAAGCAGATCGAAAAGGCAAGCAGTTGATGTCAGGGACAAATATAAAAGATTCTTTGACACAGTTCCCAGATCAAAAAGAGACTCGAAATCGAAAGAGGGTGACTTTTACGATGTGGTTGACATAGTCAGTTTGTAATTATTATTCACAATACTATACATTCTTACACTATTTATAATTAGTACATTATTTTATTTGAATCTATGACTGCCCAAGCTTATAAAGATACAACTTAATAAATTCATACTGAAATTCCAGGTAGCCATCCTAATGCAAACATCTCAAAAATTTATAAGTAGTTCAAAAAATCAAACGCAAATCATCGAAGAAAAGAGGAAGTTTATAATGAGTGTTCCAACATACAGTGTAGAACTTTGCAACGATGCTACACATACAAATCCTTTAACAGCAAGTATGTTAAATTACATCTTACAGTAAATTCAATGTTAAATTAACATTTAACTGTAGTTTGACGCCTATCAATTTTTTTTTTTTTTTTTTCAGAATCAGAGATAGCTATTCTTAGTGCCGAAAAAATAATGATCAATGGTCAAAAACATGAAACAATCACGCCTCCCTGCACCGGCACATGTATGAATGAAACATTACAGGTATTTAATATTTTTAGATTACCTTATAGAGTTTATTTGACAGTAGCAAAGCAAACAGTCATATTAACTCATATATTTATCAGCAATAAAGGACGATAACAAAAGTTAAAGCAGCGATATTTTTAAATCAAATTTACGATAACATGGTAAGTACTAACATATCTTCAAAGACAAAGACTAATTAATATCAGGCCTTCCATACAGAATGGTTTTCATTTTTCATATAATAATGATTACTGCTCGCTTCAATTAGTAGGTATAGTGTATTTGTTATTTTTCGAAATTGAATAGCTAACTGAAGTATTAAGGGAAAGTTTACGAAATTATTAAGAAAATATTAATTTAAATTACTCTTGAATTACTAAAGAATATGTGTTTTTTTTTTAATAATAATAAATGTCTTTGAAAGTATAAACATTTATTATAGGTAACACTTGGAAAGCAATTCGTGAATGCGTATAAAGGTCATGATGGAGTCTGCCTAGCAGGAGCTTATTTTCCTGACGATTTATTAGATTCTAATAACACTTCACCACAAGTTAATAAAAGGTAATTTAATGCAATATACAACAACAAAGCCCTTTTACATTAAATATACAACACTTCTAAATTAGCTTCTTTAACTAAAACGAAAAGAGCCGATTTAGATTTAATTTATTAACTTTTAATTGATTATTTATTGACTGCAATTAATTTTTACGTCAAAACAATCATAAATGTTAATTATTAGTTGGGTCATTAGGGGGTAGAAACATGAAGATCACTGCATAAACAGACTATATTTCGCCCTCTCCGTTCTGTTCCTAAAACAGAATCCGAATCTCATCGTAACGAGAGCAGATAAAACCAACATATTACAAAAGAAATGTATGAAGAAAAAATGAAATTATTACTAAGCGATAACAACCTATAGACAAATAAGAATAATAATAGACCTCTAGATCTTATTGTCTAATAGACAAATAAGATGTAACCCTGAAAATAAGCTTGAAGATATAAAAAAAGAATACAAAAATTATTGCAAAAACTACTTGAGAAGAAATTTATAAATAAAGAGGAAAAAACTAAACTAAACATAAATAATTGTAACTAAAATTTACGGCCTTCCGGAAAGGCATAAAGATAATATTATAATTTACATGATTATATTTTATAGTAATATGATGTATATTTATATAAATAATTATATTGAGTTCTTATTGATGTGTAAGCATGATTATGCCCCGGAGGAGGGCGAAATATAGCCTGTTTATACAGTGATATTCATATTTTACGCCCTTAATGACCCAACTAAGTATTACGATTGATAAAATTGGAACAACTAGAAAACTTATGTATCATAAATTCGAAATTAGGAGCAAAGCCCATTGTAGAAATGAGAGAGAACTCTGTGGGCAAACAAACGAAACCACTAGTTTTATATCTGGCTAAGAGAATGCGTTACTTGTTCCTTTCTACTACATATTATATTACCTTTTGACTAAGGACTGAACTACCTCATTTTTTGCCAATCGTACACGTACAGAAAAATAATTATTTAGCAGTAGACAATAAAATAAGAGCACAAATTACAAAACATAAAACACTTTTACATAAACATCTTCACTTAAAATTAATCTAATAAGTTATTATTTAATATCACCAATCATAATACATAAAAAAAATCTAATAAGCGATACGTTAATTTTATTTAACATGGTACTACATTGAACTTTCTGTTCTGTAACCATTTATATGAAAGAATATAAAAATTGAAAATTATTCTCATATCAATTTAGAAACTTAGTATGTACATAGTTTCTTAAAATTAGTATTTTAAGGAAGCTCTCTTAAAAATAATGAAAACTAACTGCAGTATATATATGCAAGACCCTACATTTGTTTATAAACCTATGTTTAAAGCTATCTATTATTCGGCCCTTTTGCATTATTATTTGTTATATAACGGGACCTTCATAAATAACGTCAACCCTCAGCCCCTATTAGTCAACTATAGTAAGGCTCTACTGTGTATAGCAATCATTTATATAATCGAGAAGTGTCCCGACGACTCCTAGAATTGATTTGTTATTGCTAAGCTAAGGCAACCATATTTATTCCAATAAAAATAAATGTTTTATTTGTTGGTCTTTAAATAGAGATATAATAACATATATCTAAAATGACTTAACTAAATTAATTTACTTAGTTATACTTTTATTCTAAATTTAAAATTAACGGCTAGTACCATAGAAGCGAAGAAAGTTGTTATTTGATACAGACCATAATTATGAAAATATGTTAAAACCTTAATTCGTATAATTATTTACAGCGTGAGTGGAATTTACCGGGTTGACCTACTACCGTATCAAGGCCAACTTGTAAGCACAGAGAGAGAGGATGACAGTTTGTCCAAGAAGATTGTAGCAGTTAAGATACCCATTCGAGTTGATAAGGGACAGACCCTTAAATATCAGGTAATCTTTTGTTATTAGTAATAACTAGTTTTGTTAGTAGCAATAACTTATTACTACAAAGCATTAATTTAAAAGTAAAACTTTTAAAGTAAGTAGTAACTTTAAAGTAAGTAGTACTTTTAAAGTAAGTAGTACTTTTAAAGTAAGTAGTAACTTTAAAGTAAGTACATAGTACTTTTAAAGTAAGTAGTAACTTTAAATAAGTAGGAACGAAACATGTAAGGGTCGATATAAAAAAAGATGCTAAGAAGTAATAAAACTCTTACAAGATACTACAAGGTTTTCTACGAACATTAAAATTCATAAATCGAACATTTTTTTTTTTTTTATTTTATTTTATTTTTTTATTTTTTTTTTTTTAACTAAAATATGTATAAAAAGTTGCACTTTAGAGAAGCAAGGTGTTCGTACATTATCCTTTAGCATTTTAGGGGTGCACTATGTGTAATGCGATATATATTTGTGATCACAATTTCAATACCTTTAAAATTATAACTTAAAATTTAGAAATAAAAATTTTGAGTCTCCATAGTTACGGCCACTAAAAACGACAAATTTCTAAATTTTACGCTTTTATATTAACTCCCGGAAATATCATTATACCATAGAGATGTATAAATGTATATTTATGTATTTATGCCTTATTTTTAAGACCTGCCCTAATGGAGTAGCGGGGGAGGGACTTTTATTGCGTTTTGTCTTAATTATTTCGGGGGTAAAATGGCCACCATTTTGGCAACGCGATATATATTTGTGATCTAAATTTAAATACCTTTGAAATGGTACCCCACTCAAAACTTAGAAAATATAAAATATGGCAATCAGTTCGCAATTACTCGCTGATCGAAGAAATTTTGAGTTTCTAAGATTGCAATATTTTTCCTGTTTTTTTGGAAAAAAGATTAACTTGTATTCCAAATCTCAAATCTCTAGCTACAGCAGTTCGGGAGATGCGACAGACAAACTACTAAACGCATAAGGGTTTCTAGGATGACCTCGAAACCTTAAAGAATTAGATAAAGTTTATGTTAGAGAATATTTTTAATATAAATGTACAAACGAAAACAAATAAAAACCTCCACAAGTCCAACCATATTTTGTTAATTGTGTTTTTATTTTCTCTCTTTCTGCATCGATTAGTATACCCTCTCTAAAATCAATTCTTAAAAAATTATGCGTTGGATATTGTGGTACATAGCTTTCTCTTGTTCTATTGCATACAATCATTATGTTTTGCATTTATGGCCCATTATTGTCTAATTAAATATTTTTTTTTTAAATTACCACAGTTGTTTTGTCTCTTTACTTGAATAAAAGGATTACCTAATTAATCAAAATTTCTGCGCAGACAGTTACAAATTATTATGGGACAATCTGGGGGCTACTTTCAAAAAAGCATCCAAATTTCTTACAAATCGAATGAGTGCTTTTTAAAAAATCGTATACGCATTTGAAAGAGAAAGGAATAGGCACAGAAATTAAGTTGGAACCAAGAATGGGTTAATTGTGACATACTAAAGTTTATCAAAATCGGTCGAGTAGTTTTTGAGATGTGGTTTGCAAACCACCATAAAGTTATATATACAACAGACGGCTGAAAGATAGAAACGAGACCAAAATTGTTTCCTGATGTTTCAAAGGGATTTTTATATTAAGAGATTATCAAGAATCAGCAGTGCGGAGGAGAGTATGAAAAGACACGAAAGCGTTTGCGAATAGTGAATGATAAAATTTTCCATGATAAGAAGTTATACAACTTAGCTACTTTAAAGGCAGTTAATAGAAGGCTAGCTTTGATTTTTACTATATGATTTTCTTAAAAAATTGAGGTGAGGCACTAATTATAATTATTTTTATACGAATTGCAGGAATTGCAGTGTGAGACGTGGAACTCAACTTCCTGGACAGGAGACAAATGTCGAACAGGAAAACAGAGAACTTTAAAGGGAATTTTGACGGTTGTATGCAGGTGCCCATTACCCGCTTACTATCGGTAAATATCACTAAACATCGATATATTAAAGTGTAAAATCGCATATTAATTAGGTTAGATTCCTAAAATTGTACATCACAAAATTTTATTGTAGGTCTGATCCCATATTCTGAAATGACCTAATGCTAAAAATAGGTCAAAAAGCTGAATGTCTAATCTAAATGCATTTACTAGAAGTTAAGATTTATAAAACAAACAAGGGTTAGGGCTATTTTATAACTGAGCTTTTCGCTTAATATTGATTAACCCAAATGCAAACACGTTCAATGATATTTGCTTTTGCTTTCCTTGTATAATTGTTGTTTTCTAAATTATCTCAGGATATAATCCTAAACACATATACATTTAGTAAATTAACTTTAATAAAACAACGATTTAACTTATGAAAAAAACTGTAAGGTTTGATTAATACAAAGAAAAAAATAAATTCCTTACCATCATTACCCAAATAAGTATTATCTACAAATTAAGACTGTTTTTCAACAAAATGGAATAAGGTCTTATTTAATCTATTTATTTTTAAACTTATTACAAAGGTTGTTGTAAACGTTAAGTTTTCGATTTTAAACAAAATTCAGAATATTATGTTCATTAATATCTCAGTAACTAGGTTTTTCCCGGGAAAACAACTTATACCGTAAGATTTGTATTTATAAGTACAACAGTAAAAAAAAATGATGGAAATCGTCAGATACGTTTTAAAAAAAAATATTTATTTTTATATACATTTATTATTTATATATTATTTATCTATTATTCAATTTATATTGTGTATCTAGGGGTATTAGTACCCCCATATTTAGAATTATTCATTTTACGAATTTGCCTAGGGGTATGATTTTTTTGAACCTGAGAAACAATTCCATTAAAATCGACCCAGTAGATAGGCTAAATGAATCTGCACAGATGACAAACAACAGATGACAGACCCCGAAATTTTTTAAAAAGTCACTTTATTGAATTCAATCTCTCAAAATCTCTGAATCGAATTTTCAACACTATACTTTTTCCTTTATTTTTCTTATATAAGAAAGTAAAAACGATTAATGACAGTGGGTAGTCTAATAAAATAGTAGTGAAACTACACACGCGCTTACTAAGACTTAACTTAATTATGCTAATTTCGAGATAATGGACGCTCGAGAACGAGGGGAATAAAAATTAAATATGTCTGAGTGAGTTTGTTTGAATAGTTTTGGACCGAATTTTACCATTTCCCCTAAATTATGCTAAGTATGTACTTCAGTCAAAAGTATTCTAATTTTGTTACAGGGTAGTCGCACTAGTAAATTCTACAACCGCAAACGAACAGTTGTCAGCAAAGAACAAGACTGATTTAGAAACTATTCAGCTCTACACATTGACATTTCAGTAAGTATCCTTAAAAAGGTTTTAAAAAAAGATAAATTAATTTACAAACCACTTAAATTTACTTAATAAATAGCATAACAATAATAAATACATAATTGCAATAGCAAAGTCAACAATAAATAACTAGTAGTCCTGTGAACAGTAGACCTCGCTAGAAAAACGTTTGAAAAAAAGTGGTAAAAAGTGTTTTTTCGCTTTAAAGGACCTGAAAAGTAAAAATTTTAAAAATGTTTTTGCATCACTTTTGTACTCCTTCCTAAGAGCTTTCCAACGATATACGACCTACAAAAACCTTGAAAAAAAATTAAAAATTCTAAAAGTTATACGTAAAAATGTGTTAAAAAACACAATTTTTGACCATAGACGATTTCTTGTTGAAAATAAACCCATTTCCCGGCATAGAATTATTTCTTAAAAATACACTATAACCTTAACAATTTCCAGAAAACTACATGTCTCTGCGACAAACACACCTATTAGTACAAAAATCCAAAAAACACCCTATTTCGACCTTAAGCGTCGATTTTCACCCTTAAGGAGTGGTTAAAAACAGCCCTTACCCCATGTTTGGTCAAGCAATTTTTAAGTTTCCTAACCGACTTTGACATTAGCAACTCGAAATTTTTCCGAAAATCAAGAGGCGGGGTATAATTATTTTTTTGTTTTTTGCCGTGGCGCCTTAAAATTTAGTAAATGTTTACCCCCCCCCNAAATTTTTTCCCCCCCCCCCCCCTCCACCATTTGACGAACAATGAAGTTGTGCCATCGCCCCACACCACAGCTCGGTCGGCCTGCAAAGACAGTCGATTTAAAAAGAGACAGACAGACACACAGACGAAATGCCAAACGGTCGAGTCGCGCTCGGTCAATAAGTTTTTTATTTAAATTATAACCTAAATAACCAACTCAAAAAAACAGATAAAATAACGGTTTTTTATGTTTTACCCCCCTTAAAAAGTAAAATTTGACAAAAGTGTACATAACAACAATTGTTGCACTTTAAAAGAGCTTTTCAACGATCTCAATTTTTACCATTATAAATTATAACCTAAAGAGCCAACTCGAAAAAACTGGCAAATTTACAATTTTTTACGTTTTACCCCCCTTAAAAATTAAAATTTTGAAAAAGTGTTTATATCAACAATTGATGTACTTGTCATGAGCTTTCCAAAAATACCAATTTCATCAAAATCAGAGCATTTTTATTTTTGGTCCGTGACCGAAAAATTACGGCAAACGGAAAAAAGTTTACTCTCAATATCTCAGCAAATAGGACGAAGTTTTTAGGTAATAAGTACTCGATTTAAAGAGCATGAGTGTGAGATTAGTACCCCACAATCAGAATTGAAATCGGTTAATAGTTGCGAAAGTTATGAACGCTCAAAATTGAAATTTCGAAATTTCAGTTTTTCGTTGAAATGTTAAAATAAATTAAACTTTTTTCGAGTGTTACAACTTCAAAACGTTATTAGGGTAAAAATGAACTATTTTTTCATACTGCTTTGAACCAAATGTATTAGTACATATAAATTACTATAAAAGAAAAAAAACTTAACCGAAAATAATCCACCACTGTACCCCCTATGTACCCCGGACTTTGATGTACCATAACTCGACAAGTACGTGTACGAATAAAATTTTAATTTCTGTAGCGTGTGCACAATTTAGTACCTAATTTGGGCTCAAAAGCCCTAAATTGTATTGATACATCCCTATGAGGAGATACGGTAACCTTAAATAAAAACGTGAAAAAATGATAAAAATTGACACGAAAAAAAAAACGTTTTTTTGATAAAAATGACCTGAAACGTGAAAAAGTTAAAAATGTTTTTGCACAACTTTAATGTACTCTTGAAGGGCTTTCCAACGATACCAATCATGCCAGGTTACTAATAATTTTTTATTTACCATAAGTAAAGGTACCCAACTTTGTACCCCTATTACACGGGGTACACTTATAATTTCAAAGTCCTTCTTTCGTGCAATCTTTACTCGCTACACTCGGTCAATAATAATTGACAGTTTTGTTCTATAATTATTCATTGTAATTAAACATAAACCTTGTTGAAATGTGATTTAGAACAAATAAACTAATCATAGAAGAGGTGTACTTTAATTCAATAACCAAACAAGGTCTTCACACAAAATAATTTTATTTGTAACAATTGACCGGTTTCAGCTGTTCTAATGCCTTCTTCAGATCATCTGTGTAGGTTATAATAAGGAGACTTTAAAAATGCAAGTAACTTGCAAAGTAAGTGCCATGTCGATAAATTAGCCCTTACAAGAACAACCTTATTATCTTAGATCTGTTGGAAAAGTCAAAATTAAATGTTACACCTTTTAAACATGTTTCAGGCTGAAACATGATTATACAAAACGTTTGATTCAATTGATCTCACAAAAAACTGTCAATTAGATAAATTTACCCTTACAAAAACATCCTTTTTATAGGTGTTTATTACCTTAGACCTGATGAAAAAGTCTACATTAAATTTTACACCTTTTGAAAAACTAAAAATCCTATTAACGTGTTTCAGACTGAAAAATGATTATACAAAAGAGGTTTATGGAAGAAAAATGGAATTTGAAAACATGCTGAAGAAGCAAATAACTAAACAAGTCTATATACCAGAAGAGAGTGAAATACATGCTCACAACAGAGGTAACAAAATACAATCACTTATATTACATTATGTGTATTGCTTTTAATTAACATATATACCCAATTCTAGCTTAATGTTGGTCAGACACTTCTTTGAACGCTATATCATATGGACTAATTTTATTATGTTTACTGTTATTGCAAAATTGTCTGTCTACTTATAGTTGTAGGATTCAAAATATCCAGCCAACTAGGTATTGTAAGAAATGTTTGCTAGTTATTAGGACCAGAGGAAAACTTTCTCCGGTGTTGGTCAGTATTTACATATTATTGGGCTATGGATAGGCGTTAATTTATTTTTTTTTATCAATTTATCGATTATCTTTATTACTATAGCTTCAAAAATAAACATAACGTGACACATTAAAAATCTGTCAGAGACAACTCAGACAAACTTTCTCAATTACTTAGTCCAGTTTTTTCCATGTATTAGTTTTCATTCATATTTAATTATTATAGAATTTCATATTTAATTATTATAGAACATTTTATTGAAATGTATCACAAAAATAACTTTTACCTCCAGCGGGGAGAAAAAGTGAACTTTTTTCCCTAGTTTACAGGGAGGAAAGTAGCTCATTGCACCCGGGTGGGCTCAACAGGGAGTAATGAGTAAACAAGGGAATCATGAACTCTCATGATTCCCTCCAGTGTTGCCCAAGTGATAAGCACAAGTATAAGCTTGGTGCTAATACACATTTCATTTATTAACTATTGTTTAATTTCTAAATCTATAATGTCATCTTCACACATCACACACAACCTTTGCGACGGTTTTTATGGTGACTCATCAGTAAAACAAATAAAAACTTAAAAGAGAAATAATAATTTCTAAATGTAGATCTACTCATATGGATGATTATACGTTAGTTGTCAATACCATTCAATACATGACTGAGCTACCAACTGATTCTCCCATTTAATTTTAGCATTGAAATTCAAATAATTACTATCTAGCATTTAATTTTAACATGATTAAACTTATTTTGTGTATTATTAATAGTATATATCTATATATTTTTTATATAAAATACTTTAAAATTAAAATCTTATTAAATTATTATTTTTCTCCCTTCTGGAGGTAAAATCTTGTACGTACCTTGGGAGTAAAAATCACTTTCACCCTCGCGATAATTAACTCGAGTGAACGTTGTGGTTCCCTCGGCTTCGCCTCAGGAACCAACTTCATCGCTCAGGGTGCAATCACTTACTTTACTCCCTTGGTGCGTAAATAACTATTCCTCGGCGGGTAATCAAACCCGGCCTCTCTCTGACCGTGTTTAAAGCTATTTTCTCAGGAACTAGATTTTTCCCGGGAAAACGGCTTATATTGTTATATTCGTATTTAAATGGACTGCATTTTAGAATTTTCTGAGCAAAATCGTCAGAACAGTTTTCTTGAGCTAAAATTAATTTCTCGATTTCGCCTCAGGGTAGGATTTTTCTAAACATGTATGCCAAATTTCGTCAAAATTGGCCCCAGTAGTTTAGGCTCCAGGCGTCTGCACAGACGACATTCAGACAGAATTTTTTAAAAAACCACTTTTTTGGATTCAGGGGAACTCAAAACGTGTAAATCCATCAAAATCGAATTTTCACTTTCTCTTTATATTATGAGAAAGTAAAAGGAAGCTAATAATGTAAGGAAAATTATATAATTATATTAATCTTTCGCTTTGTAAATGATAAAAGTTAACATTTTTTTAGAAAAAATAATCAATTATAAATTTTAATAATACAAAATCATAGTAGCACCTTTTCAAAAGTACTAAACAACCAAAATTTTTAAGTTTATGATGATTGACCTTACCTTAACTGATGAAGGAAAATATATTCCGAATCATTAGTTATCCATAATGATAATTTGTAGAAACCTAAATAAAACTTCTGTTTTTATCTATAATTCAATTTACCTATAGATTGTTTTAAATTAAGCCAACAGTGTGTACTAAGTATCATCATGATTTTGATCAATAAAAAATATTGGTCAATACAACCAATTTTATATTACTAATAAATTTTAAACGATATTCATAATGTACACATATTTACATAATACATAGAATAAAATCATTCAAATAGAGTTATTCCTACCGTCACTATATAAAGTGTAGGCTGAGAATAAATGTATGATGTAAATCATAAACTGAATAAGAATATTCTAAAAAGCATTTTGTCAGGGGAAAAAGGTTACTAGCCTGGAAAAAAGTAGTGGAAAAGGGATTTTAAAAGTGTATTTTACTCACATAAAACGTGGATTGGGATAAATAAAAACCAAGAATGATGGGGTCTTTCTTTTTTCTTCACAGAACCATCTTCACGCCTACCAAACATTATATTCTAAAAAATACATCACGCTTTTTTTTTTTTTTTTTCTCTCTCTTTTTTTTTAAATAAACAAAATATTTATGTATTACTAAATAATACCTACAATAACAAAGTAAAGTAATAAATAATTGAGTAATCTGTAGGGGCTGGAGATGGATATAAACTAGAACCTGCGTTAACAAAAATAAAAGTGGGAGTGATTTTGGATAACTAAACTTTTGATTAATAAATAATCGGTAATTTTTAAAGCTCAAGTTGACATAGGAAATATTATATACATTTTTAGTTAGGAACATACATTTTATGGACATACACATAGGTATACACATTTTAACAACTATTATTTACAAAGCCTACTGTTTTTTAAAAAAATTTCTTTCTTTCTATTATTATTTGTTTAGCGCAACTCAGAGTTTTGTTAACAGTAGTATTATATAATTAAACAAATATGAACGAATAAACTATATATTTAAAAAAAAATTAAGTATTTAGTTCACATAATGTTACATTAAATCATACTACCCTGTGGCTAATAGGCCGAGCGTAAAGGTGGAAACACTACTGTCACGTCACGTGACATCACGTGACGTGATGTTTTGTATGTACTGAAAGCTACACTGATATCACGTGACGTGATGTCACCAGAGTGAAAAAATATATACATATTTTAGTGAGAATATCTATTATAATTTTGAAACATTTCATCAAAATTTACCATAAAAATAACTTCTACCGGGCGGGGAATCGAACCCGGGCTCTCACTGTCCACGTTTTAAGATTTTTTCTCAGGAACTAATTTTTCCCGGGAAAACAGCTTATACCATTAGATTCGTATTTAAATTGACTTCATTTTAGAATTTTACAATCAAAATCGTCGGAACCGTTTCCGAGAAATAATTATTTTTCATGATTTTTCAGATTTTTTTATGGTAGCGCCCCCAAATTTAGAGCTAAAATTCATTTCTCCATTTCGCTTTAGGGTATGATTTTTCTGAACATGTTTTATGCCAAATTTCGTCAAAATCGGCCCAGTAGTTTAGGCTCCAAGCGTCTGCACAGATGGACGACAGACGTCGGACAGACATTTTTTAAAAACCACTTTTTTGGACTCAGGAGACCTTAAAACGTGTAAATCCATCAAAATCACAAAATAGGATTTTCACGCCATCACAATACTTTCTCTTTATATGAGAAAGTAAAAAACAAAATAGATTTGCCAATTAGTGTGGCGCATAACTTCCTCACATCCTAGCACGTAATTTATAGATTTTATGCTTTTAAAAGCCAGTATTTTCTTATTTATTTAATTGTTTCCCCCGTTTTTTACTTTCTCATATAAAGAGACAGTATTGTGATGGCGCGAAAATTCTATTTTGAGATTTTGATGGATTTACACGTTGTAAGGTCCCCTGAGTCGAAAAAAGTGGTTCTCTAAAAATGTCTGTCAGTCGTCTGTCTGTCTGTCGTCTGTGCAGTCGACTGGAGCCTAAACTACTGGACCGATTTTGACGAAATTTGGCATACATGTTCAGAAAAATCATACCCCGAGGCGAAATCGAGAAATGAATTTTAGCTCCAAATTTGGGGGCGCAACCACCCAAAAACTCTGAAAAAAACGTGAAAAAAAGTATTTCTCGAAAACGGTTCCGACGATTTTGATTCAAAAAATCTAAATTGTAGTCCATTCAAATACGAATCTAACGGTATAAGCCGTTTTCCCGAGAGAGTCCGGGTTCGATTCCCCGCCCGGGAGAAGTTATTTTTATGATAATTTTTGATGAAATTTTCAATAGTAATTAAATGTACATATATGAGAAAGTTTGTCTGAGTTGTCTCGGACCGATTTTTTTAATAATCAACATTGTTTTGATTTTTTACATGAATTTAAGTATTAATTTAGCAATAGTTAAAGAGCGTACATGACTGAAATTCATCTGGTGCTATTTGCGGGCTACTTTCGACAAACCGTCCAAATTTCATAAAAAATAATTTTTTATGAAATTTAGCCAGATTTATTTTTTAATATTTCGAAATTATACAATGATTTTTAAATGCGGGTTAAATTTACTTTCTGGCATGTACATATACATAGACATTTAAAGAGAAATAATGATAAAATTACAGTAACAGTAATAGCTCAAACAATTTACGGATATTTTGATTGAATTATAATCAAAATAATTAATTATAAAAAGATAAGCCCTATATCTGATCTTCTTGATCCAGTATAGTACAGGTCCAGAGTAGGGTGGGCATCGTCGGGCCCCTAATGAGTCGGACGCGAAGAAACGATGCAGGACATGGCATAATGCCGAGCCAACATCCTTGTGACGATTGTCTGGTGTTGGAACAGTTCCTATGTATCACGCTTGCGTGGCACATCCCTTGGTGTCTCTCACTAACACTAATTGTATACCTATTGCAGTGTGCATAATCACGGACATTGTTGATAAGTTATAATTATCTTTCAAGATGGAAGTTCTAATCAGAAGAATGGAAGCTAAATTTAAATGCTAAAATACTTAACTTATTTGAACTTATTACTTATAGCAATATACATGGTCAATAGTATCACGAGATAAAACCGAAATCGAAACATTTTTAGTTTTAAATTTAAATAACTCCCGTTATAATAAAATAAAACATAATAACCCCCATGGTTAAAACCTTCAGGGGGGAGGTGGCTATAAGGCTTTAAATACAATTAATTACAATCCAATATTAATTAATATTACATTAGGCTTTTTTTCCTTTTTTTTATTTTTCTTTTTTTTTGTAACACAACATTATTATTATTACTAAACATTATTTAACATTTTTATCACAATAAAAATATATAATAAGTATTATTCATATTTGCATAACAAATGTATTCCTAATAGTGAACACTATTCAACATACATAATGTTTTTTTTTNTTTTGATTATTTTTATCCAGGTATATATCTTAATTTGTTTTTTTCTTTGCGAGGAAGCTATGTGCCACATTAATTGGCAGAGTATTTTAACATGAAACCATTGACAAAACATGACAGTTAAATAACTAATTTATATTGTAAGAAAAAACCACATTATTTGGGAATCACAGAATATAGTGAAGAGATAATAGTTTGCTAAGATAAATAAATATAACAAACAAGTGTGTAAATTAAAAGAAAACAAAAGAAAAAAATAAAAATAAAAATAATAATAATAAAACATTTTATGTTCTAGGGGGTTCTTTTTCACAATTCATCATTTTACCATCACCTTTTGACTTTTTGGGTTTAAGTAAAAAGATAAATTTATTTATTATTATTAAATGATAACTTAAACCATCTATGCATGTAAAATAGAGATTTATATTAAATAACATCCCTGAACTTTTCATTGCAAGATAATTATCTCTTTTTTGGAGTTAAATAGATAGAAACGAAAGAGGAAAAGAAAAAATAAAATAAAAATAAATTCAATGGAAAATAACAGATAAAACATGGCTAAATTCTCATTTTTTAAGTTCTTTTTTTCATACATCTATTCACAAAATTGCAAGTCTTCAGTGTGAGATGTTAATTAAGTATCTGATACTACCAATATAATGCCGAAAGGTAAAATTTAGGTAAACAAACTGGCTAATTGAAACAGAATATTATTCTACAAAAGTAAAGTTATTCAAAAGAGATCTATAAAATACATAATTAATTATGTTTTAAACTTCGATAACAATGCTATATAGTTCGGAAAGAATTTCTAATACTTTCACTTCTATCGAAAATTGTTTAATAAAGAAATGCTTTTCTTTAGAGAAATTTTTAAACAAAAAGAAAAGGCTTTAGAGAACAAATAGTGAATGAAAATATTGTCAAAAAAGCTGAAATATCTTAAAATCAATTTAAAAAGTTTGCAACCAAGGCTCAAAAGCGAGTTTGAATTTATTCTGTTTTAAGTGGAATCCTTAGTAGAGTATGGTTTATGCTTAGGGAAAGGGAAAAGCCCTCGAATCCATTAATTTAGTCCGAGTTTGCAACTTATACTTAAAATATAATCCCTCCGATAAAACCTCTCTATAATCCTTAAATCGATTTAACCAGAGATAATGGACCATAGTGGATTTTTATATTATAATATGAATACAAAATATCTATTTTTATCAAATCGATTATATAAATTTTTTTTATAGTACATACCTAACTTAAAAAACAAAATACAAATATATTTTTAGCTTGAGAGAAAATATACATTGTTCAATACAAATATAACTTTAATTAAATGATAAAAAAACACATTTACAAATAAAATAACAATTTCATTCAACACATACTTCAATTATAAATTAATAAATACGCATTCTTGGCCAGCGTGTTTTCAACACACACAAAGCGTTCGTAGGCGATATGAACTAATAGGACGGGTTCTTTAACCAACACAATCGGCCCAGCCGAATCAAGATGCGTTTTGAATGGACAGTCAGACAGACAAGCACAGCAATGTATAAGAATCCTCGATATTGGCCTAGTACCCTAAGAATTAATCAAATATGTATTTTGCAGCTTTAAACTTGAAAATTTATCAGTAGATATCATCAACATAATAACCTATGAGATCGAACACTAAAAACAAAGTAGGTTTTTACACATGTATAAGTGGATTGAATTGAAGAAGATTAATTGAATAAGAAGAGGAATTAGAATAGCTGGCCGGAAAATGGTCGAAGAGGTCGAGATTCATAAAAGACATAGTCGAACGGAAGTAAAAATCCCTTTTTTGCACAAAAGAATTTATTAAAATATAGTTATTTAAGATTAAATTTAATTTACTCTCTTTAATTTATTTTTGGGGAAAAATTGTCAACCTATATTCACAAAGAAAAGGGACATTCCCTTTCTAGAATGTCTATTCAAGAGACCATGTTTAAGGAGCTGGGAGTATTATCCGCTTCAAAGACCCCACATGTAAAATTTAGAGCTCATGTACGAGAGTTTTCAACATAGAGCAAGGGATGTAAAAGGTGGAAAATAAAAAGGCTGTCCCGAGCTACAAAAAACCAAGGAAAAGAATTCTCTCTTGCTTTACATCCCTAAACCCTAACCATTGTTGATGACTATCGCGACATTCCACTAGTTTACAAACAATTAATTTGCAAGAGACTTCTGACCCATAAAGCGGACCTCACACGGTCAATATAATTTCCTTCAATATATTGACTCAATATATTGAAGGAAATTATATTGACCGTGTGAGGTGGTTTGTTTTGGAAAAAGTTTCCACGAGTTGCCACTGACATGTCATGTAGCGCTGTCATGACAGCGCTACAATACGACCAAATATTGTCGGAGCTTCAATAAAAATCAAATAAGTTCGATTTTTATTGAAGCTCCGTCAATATATTGACAATGACAAATATTTCTTCAATAAACCCCTCACACGGTCAATATATTGACAGAAATCAAATATTGAGTTCATTAACTTAAATAATATATTATCATATTATAAAACTAGAATTTTTCACCAGAAAAAAAGTTTTAATTCTAGTAAAAAAAACTGTAAGTATAATACTCGCGTTTGTAAAAAACAAAAATAAATTTAACAGAACTGGGACTCTGCCTCCAACTAACTTTCTTCCTCAAATCCACCGGAGGGAAGCGGGCGGCTACTTACCAGCTTCACTGTTCACTGTTGCGGGTTGCTATGCGCCTTCCGTAAGTGTCAGGGCTTGTCTATGATGAGACGAAGGGTATGTACTTCCATTGAGCTTCAGAATTAAAAAAAACACGAATTTACAATAGAACTATCCTTCAACCCGCGCTCCGCACGGGGCTCATGGGCACCACCCCTTTTGCCCCTAGTTGGGTAACTTCAACATTGGCAGATTTGGATTTTACGGTGAATAATTACAAGATAAAAAGAACTTTTTATATACTACGTTTTTTAATTCAAATAATTCATTTTTTATTTACTTGGTTTACTTTATTCTTTTTTGCTGTATTCAATGTTTACCTCTCAAAAAAATCTTAATTTTGAAATCTGTGAAAATGAAGGATTGTAAATATTGGGGATATGACAAAACAAATAAAATAACATGCGGATTTTTTCCGAACTAACTTTCCATGTAGCAAATTTGCTAAAAACGAATTAAATTCTGCTGAAAAATTACTAAAAGCATTAAAATAATGCATTGTCATTATTTCGTTCTGAGCTCGTGTTCTGAGCTGTTCTGAAAGTTTCAAATGTCTAGCTACTCGGGATGTTAGTTAAAATTCGATTGCAAGATTTGTATCGGACAAACAAACAAACATACAAACAA
Organism: Gerris buenoi; assembly: GCA_001010745.2. Lineage (NCBI taxonomy): Eukaryota > Metazoa > Arthropoda > Insecta > Hemiptera > Gerridae > Gerris > Gerris buenoi. The sequence goes on from KZ651211.1 coordinate 638,263, forward strand.
GAAACCAAGTTAATAAAAACGTAGTAAAAATGATAATATTTTACTTCATAATTTTTTTTATCTCCATTATTTTGCCCCCTATACGGGGCAAAAGTATAAAAATGGTAGATTTATGCGCCTGGGGGCAAAAATGGGTGGTTGCCCCAAGTACGCGATTAGATGAATGCACACCTTCCTTTACATGGTACGGATCCCCCAAGTTTAATTAATTTATCTCAAACCGTTCAAATTTTACAACGATATAAGCGTTATTTTATAGGGTTACTCTAGGGTGTACTCTATCCCCCCCCCCCACCTTATAGGAGAATTTTATTATTTTTCACCATGGAAAAATATACTATTCACCAAATATATTATGAATCTAAATATGCTATCAAAAATAAACAAGTTAGGTGGCCTGGGGGCAAAGTAGGTGGTTGCCCCTAGACCGCGATTGCATGAAAACAAATATCCCGTTACATGGTACGGGTCCCCTAACCCAAAGTTTCATTACTTTATTTCAAACCGTTCAAAAGTTATGAGGGAAGGGGGGGGAGACTTTTTGACCACCCGGTGTAATAGTAAACTTAATAAATAAATAAATACAATTGTTAATAACTTTGGTTTTTTTTGATGAAATTTTTCGATTAAACCAAACACACAACATGCGCAACATGTTTGTGCTCACCCATAAAAAAAAAAATAAATTGCGTTTAGCCAGCGTTTTGCGCCTATAAAGTCGGACTGTGTCGGTGGTGACAGACACACATACATACATGCAGTGCTTGATTTCTAGAAATTGAGGTGCCGGAAATGCAACCTACCCTCACCCCCCCCCCCCCCCCCCCCCCCCCCCCCCCCCCCCTATATGAGGGGGGTCCGGGGGTCCTCCCCCGGATTAACCCTACAGTAATTCGGTAAAACAACGTTGAACTCTAATATGTCCTCCATTCCTAAAAAAATTAAATAAATAAATAGCAACTTCATTTTTCATTTTTCAGAATGAAAAATATAAGTATACAATAAAATAAATGTAATGGCTCCCGATTATAGCATATTAAAATAAATGTTAAAAATACTTAGTATAATAGAAACGGGATTGACCAAACAGTTTTACGTTTTACAAAAGGGATAATAATAACTAATACGGTTTCAGCAAAAAAAAATTAAAATCTTGTTGCATATTGAACAAAAGAAATTAGGCTTTTTTTTAAAAAATAAAAGGATTATAACATGGTAACATCCTAGATAGTGAAGCGGAAAGACAAGAGATAAGTAAATTATTTTAAAGTGTTGATTGTTAGGGTAACTAAGGGTAAAAGTGAGATTCAAAGGTAAAACTCTTGAGTAGCCCTTTGAGTTCTATTACAAATGTAATAAAACGTGGTAGATGGGCCGGCCACAACCGGGGTACGGTTGGGTACGGGGAGAGGAAGTAAAAGTTAACCGGTAGTAAAGTTGGACACGGCGTGCCTCTCGGTAACCCTTTGAATAAAGAACTGTGCCCCTAGAGAAGAGTATTTTATTTATTTATCACTGAGAATTCGTAAGTTCTTTAAGAAAAAGACAAACTGTTTGTCTATTTTCTTCTTCTGACTATTCTTGCCCCTTCTACAATCGATAGAATGTTTCTAACTCGCCCCCCTTCTCTCTCTCTCGCTCATCTTCTGAAAGGGAGGCGCGCCCCCCAGGGGGGCGTGGGTCTATCCCCACTCGACGGGACCAGGATCCCACTTAGACTTTGTTGTCGTGCTTACTCCGAACCCAGGGGATCACAGGGGGGTGTGAAAAGTAAATGTGTGTGCGCTACGAATACGTTGAAAACAAAAAAAAAAATAGGAATAAATGATTAAACTGTGATAATTGTTCAATGTTTTCCATGCATCGATCCGTGTTGAACAAGAAGGAAAACAAGGCAGTTATGTCATAAACTATCTCTCAATTAGTCGATATGTACAACCCGGCTTTTGAACTTGAGCTTTTGTAACCGACAAATGAACAACACCACATTATACCAGGTAAAATTAGAGTAATAGATATAAAATAAAGCCAACATATTTAGCTACATAATAATAAAAAGATATAACTATTTTCTTCATCGACAACAAAGCAACAGTTGCGATCATAAAAAAGTTAAGAAGCAATGTATTTTTAATTTGAAAAAAAAACATGTTATTTTTTTATATAAAAAAATTATGCAATTAAATCTTACATTTTTCTTATTTTTTCAATTCAACGTTACATAAATAATAAAAACCATTTTATCTTCTTTAAATTTATAAGCAGATGTAAACCCCTTGGCTAAATCAATATTTTAAAAAATAACGGTCGTTTAACTAAAGACAGCCAGTTAAAGCAATATTGTTTTGTTAAAATAATAAGTTTTAAATTATTAAAATGAAAACAAAATTATGTTGTTTCTTAAAATAATTCATCTAATATTGAACAGAAAAGGCGGGAAAATTAAATAAACCTTAATTTATATATAATATCTTCTAATCTCGATAGCCTCTTCAGATGAAAAACTGTTACTACTTAGAGATCGAGAGAGGAGGAGAGGTCGGCAGACAAAAGAAAAAGTTTCACCAGATTTATTTTGATAAATTTAAGTTAAAAATGGAAAAATAAAATTAAAAAAGCCAAATAAAGTTTTTTTCTTCTTTTTTTGTGCAGCTGACACTAACAATGTAAAAAATAATAATAATTTTTAATCGACTTCCAATTAAATCATATAACTAAATCGATACACGACCTCGTAATATATAAAATAAATAAAAAATAAATAAATTGTTAATTATAAAGTTAGTGCGAAAAGTGATTGACGTAGGCTGAACATAAAAGCGCTTATATTTAAGTTAGATACAATTCAATATCAATATGGGTAGAGGAGACTATATAAATTGTAAAACTATAAAAGTATAAATCAGTTAAGCCTATCAGAATAAAATCAGCGGAAATAAAATCAGGAAAGATTGTGAGGATTTAAGCATTTATAAAATTGATCTACATACATATTTAAAAAAAATTAATAAGTAATTAATGTTGGTACAGATTTTATGGTATTTACGTAATAACTATTAGCCTACACTCCAAGATTAGCAAAGGGTGGCTAGGGCAGGAAACAACGCCATTGATTCCTAGCATAAGCCTCATGCAAGCGCAGAGGAGGCTAGAAACCAGTAATAAAACAATAAAAATAGTCTATTTTATTTTAATTATATTATTTTAAAATAGTGTATATTATTACAATAATATACCGACTAATTGAAGTAGTAGTATAGTGGTATAGTGTTAGCTTTTTAACTACCGTTACTTGTTGCGTTTTTCCGGTGAAATATCGCCAAAATATAAAGATTGAACATAAGATATTCTATATAATGAATATTAATAAGGATATACATAAAGAATTCTATAAAGGTATATATATGTGNAGCCGATGAATAGCCCATATTAATTTAAATTTTGCTGTGCATATTTAATACTGAATAAAAATAAACGTGACTCCACTTTAAATCGAGTTCTAAACAACACACTTTCAATGCCTAGTTAGGGATATATAAATATATATATGTATATGTATATATTCTGATTTAATATATTTCAATTTAGATTCACTATAAACTTCTTATAAAATTATTTCAGGTTTCCTCGTATGAAGTAGAATATGTATCTAGTTCAAAGGCTCGAGTTATGTTCAGCAGACAACACATCCAAAGATCAAATATATCAAGGTTGCTTCTATTCCTGTGGTGGGAATAAACAAGGCCCCCTATGCTTAAAGGGAATACTTAGATCTATATTCACTTCGTCATAATAAACCTTATAAGATATATGGAATTTTCTAAGTAAAATTGATAGTACTTTGATATTAAGTAGGTACGATCAATTCTAAAAATTGTCTTATCTAAAAATAGAGTCATATTCATGAAATATACGTCAACACTTGTTTGAACCCTTATCGATCCAACACTTAAAAGCATCTTAAAAACTCAAGTTGATAAAAGGGCTTTTTTAAAAATAGGGCTTCATATACATATATGATAGGGCTTTATTAATGATGAAAATCTATTTTATCATAGGCATACACTACATGTATTCATAAGATGATTGATCGGTATGGTCAATCATTATTTTAAGTACAGTTTAACCAAAGCTCATTTTATTTTAAATCAATACTCAATACCGTCCAGTCTAATTGAATTTTAATCATGCAAGTTGACTAAAAAGAGTAAGCTTAAATTCACCACAGTAATCAGAGGGTACGAAACCTGTAGTATTATAGATATACTTTCTATTTTATTTTAATAAAGTAGATCGAGTTTAGTCTTCTAATTTAACGTAGAATGAATAAGTAACGAAAATTCGTAACAAATAGATTTGAATCTGCATCGATATCCATATTAATTGTGCGTAGATAGTTGAATAAGTGCAAATTATAACCTATCATCAAAAGTTAATTAAAATCCGACAGTAGTTTTTAAGACACGAGACCTAAAATGTTTTTAAAACCCTAAAAGGCATTTTTAAAATCGGAGACATAAAACAAAATTGTTCTTTGGAACGATCATAATGATTTCCATATCTCCAGTAAGATCGGAACCAAAAATACTCAAAAAATAATTAAGATCGAATAACTAAATTTACACAAATATTTTTCTTTAAATTATATACTCGTACATAGTTCTTACAAATATTTATAGGATTAAATGTAATTTTTTAATACCTGGTCTTACTAAAATTAAAACAGCATTACTTAAAATTATTTCATAAGCAATTTAACCCTTTATGCAATTAGCATAGCTGTAAGAGTGAGTTGGAAGAGGGGGAGCAGGTGCCAAGTAGACTATGAGTGGAACTTTATTCCCCACCTGGTCTTAGTGCTTTACCTACTCTACATACATATTATGAATTCTATCGCGGGCTAGGGTATTTTATAAAAAATAAATAATAAAAAAAAAAAAAAAAAACCCTGTAGCGAAATGTATATGGTGTAGAGAGGCTGAAAATTTAGTTAGGTTTGACAAAACTCGCATATTACTATGTATTGTTATAAAAATAAATAATAGAAACGTCATATTTTGATTAAACATTTGACGTTATAATTGTTTAAACATTTTTAAGCCTGACAATTACGAGTACATACATCGTTCAAAGTTTCCTATTTGTTAGTTAGGGACAGAGGAAATCAATGCTTTAGGCTAAGCAAAGTATGAATAAGTAAAGTATTAATTGAAGTTTACATATAAAAAAAATAATAAAAATTAATTTAAAACATTATGTTCCAAACTTTCATATACACAATTATGACTTCGTCCAGTAATTTCTATTTGTTATAAGTATCCTGTTTTCAGTATTTACATTTAATTATTATTATCTATATTTACTTTAAAGTTAATCCTACTCGGCGGAAACAATAACACCACTCTTATTTACTCTCTATTTACATAATTATCGCTGTACTGAAATAGTTACATTTACAAAATTACTTATTAAGTTACCATTTACAAAATTATTAATAAAAATAGTTCGAACTCTTTTTGAAAAACTATAAACATATATGTATGTATCTGTTTTTAATTCATGAGGTTTCGATTGTAGAATCGTTTTTTGCTTCCAAGCTTACCGAAGGAAACGGAAGCTATGTCATTGTTCTAAAGGCGAAATTTTATTATGTCTCCGATTTCAAAATTTACACACATAAGGGAAATTTTTTGGTTCCGTGTCTGTCTGTCCAATAACTATACCTTAAACATTATACTTGTTTCATGAAATTTGGATGGTAGGTCATAATTAATCCATTTTTGGACGCACGTAAGTTTCAACCTTCTGCGCCCATTTGTTCCTCTTCCTCATGCGCACAAACATGCATTTATTTTTACACCTGTATCTTATAATGTACTCATCTGATTTCTTATGTAATCGGGATAGTTGGTCCTCACATATTGCTAAATTGATATTATAATTCATGTAAAAAATCAAAACAATTGATTATAAAAAATGGGGGAAATAATTAAGATAATAATAAATTAAATAATAATAATTAAATAAATAAGACAATATTGGCTTGTAAAACCATAAAATCACACTAATAAGCAAAGTATTTTAAATAAAATTCCAACATTTTCAATCATGACGATTATCTAGGATGTTTCAAGTCCAACGGACTTTAGTAATTACTCTTTCTGGTCAGCAGAATTAGATTTAGTTTAGGTAGTTGGTCAGAGGGGACTGGAATACGGAAAATCGACCTCGTCTACAGGATATTAGGACAAAACCAGAGATATTTTGAAAGATAACATAGCCAAAACAAAATTATAGCAATATTGCTAAACCGAAGGATAATCACTAAAGCTTGATTAATGTTAAATACCTAGAGACTTCGTCATATACGCCCACTTTTCGAATTCACATCGTGGTTTGATTTTACTGAAAATATATGCTACATTTAATCCAAAAGGTCAGCTTAGAAGCTTACGTATCTGCACAGAATATAAACTTCAGACAGACATTTTACGTAAAACCAATTTTGGGCTTAGACGGCCTTAAAACGTCTCCAAAAAATCAAATTTTTGGGCCAGCAAAATACTTCCTCTATATACTTTTCCTACGTAAAAGGAAAAGTAAAAATTGAAGAATAAAATATAATTAATAAGTTAGTTCATAGAGAATAAAAACATTCGCTTTCTTGCATTTTAAGCTAAGTTTTCATTAAATCTCCAAATTCAACTAGTTTTCACTTCTTTTTAATAAATAATTTGTCATAACTAAAGATTTATTTACAAGAAAAGAGAAGCTAGAGCTAATAAATAATTTGTCATAACTAATTTAATAAATAATTTGTCATAACTAATTTAATAAATAATTTGTCATAACTAAAGATTTATTTACAAGAAAAGAGAAGCTAGAGCTTAATAACAAATGTAAATGTAGTGAATATAATATATATATTTTCTGGGATAATTTATGTATTATTTGAAAGGGAATAAAACATTTTTTCATTTCACTTAATGTGAATTATGGCACAATTAAATTTGAAATATGACGCAGGTAATATCCTCGTGGTTCTCCGAGCAGTTGATAAGTGGGTCGACGACGAATCCCATTTCGCGAGGGAGCTAAGCAAGAAGCTGACGAGCGGAGAACTGAGACTGACAGGACTAACCGGCGCCAATCTCACGCTCGACGCAATGTCTTTCAACTTCACACACGTACCAATAGGTAAGATTCATCCCTCTTATCTTATCTCTATTTGTATTTAATTAGTTTATATAAAATTACGTAAAATAGACGTAAAATGCATTAATTTCTATAAAATTAACAAAAAGTAAGGATTTTTAATATCAGAAATTCTTCACTCCAAAAAAAGATTTTTACTAAATGCTTCTTTAATTTCCACAGAATATTAAATGCAAACAAACTTTCAATGATATAATTTTAGAGATGGTAATTTTGGAAGTGCTGAAATATCTATTATCCTTTTTGTATATATTCATCTTTTCAAAATATTCTAGATCTTCATTGTGGCTGAAACTTCGGTTAATATTATTAAAAGCTGACGTAGAAAGGATAAAGCTTTTTAACAGTGAAGCCTTCGTAAACCTCACTGATTCATTCTTCGCCATCCTACCTAATCTATTTTTTCTTTCCATGCTTTTATACCATTGATAGCTCCTTTTTTTAAATAAAAAAAAAAAAAATCTTTATAGAAAACCCTTTATAAGTCTCAATTCTTTAGCCTCTTACCAAAGTAATACTACATTTTAGTCGGTCTTCTTTCAACTTTTAAAGCCAGGCTTTGTCAATATACATGGTATACTAAAGAGAGAAACCTTTTAAACTTTTTGATTCTTTTTCGGTTAACCAATAATCTATTTCAGCTTGTTTTAAAGAATAAGCCGTGTAAAATATGATATCCTTTAAGGTCTATTCACACACATCAGGCACGGCACGGCACTGTCCCGTCATTTCCGATATATATAAGGCAAACAAATTTTTCTTTCTTGGAAGTTAAATGGCCCCGTCTACATGGGCGTTGCCAGGGTTGCCTTTAGGGGGGGGGCTAATTTTTTTTGGATATATATATATACATATTATG
>KZ651211.1:652961-665884 GCA_001010745.2 Gerris buenoi
TGTGTAGGCTATGGTCAAGGCCACTGTTAAAGGGAAAATTTTGGTTATTTCGCAATCCGCAATACAAATTAGGGTTTCCCATTGGAAAAACAATTTTGACCTTAGAATGACCATAAAGGGCATGCTCAAGGACATGGTCAAATTCATATTTTTCATAAAATTTCCTGCTCTTTTCAAATCTGCAATAAAAAATGGGGGTTCCCATTTAAAATATCAAAGTTAACCTTCAAATGACCCTTAAGGGCATTTTTAAGGTCAAATCCAAGGTCACCATTGAATAGCTAAGGAAAAATCCTGAAACTTTTGTATTAAACTTTTTTCAAAAAAATTCATTTCTGACGAGTTATTCAGGGGTTTCCATACTTTTGTGCCACCCTGTATATTTGTAATCAGCTCGATGGACCCTTTAATATGATACCCCTCACCACTCACCATGTCGAAAAAAAAAAAAAAAAATTAACCCTTAAGTTTTTTTACCCTAAATTTTTTTAAAAATATTTTTTTTAAGTCGCTATATTTTTAACATGTGTGGGTAGGTAGTACAAGACATAAACGTGCCAAATTTCAAAGACATCGGACGAAAGGTGTAGCCGTGAGAGCATGCGACGGACGGACGGACAGACAGACACACGCGCGAAAATATAAGGGTCCTTGGCTTTTGCCTACGGACCCTAAAAAATGACGGTTCGGTGACGGTTAGGTGTGAATAGAGGCTCGATTTTGCCTGACACTTGACGGTGACGGTTCGGCTTCAGAGAAATGACGGATCTGTGCCGTGCCTGATGTGTGTGAATAGACCTTTTGGTTAGTTTCTAATATAGTCATCAAAAATAAATATGTATGTAAAAAATAAATATAATATTACGATAGGTTGTCATGTCAGTACTATAATATAATTTAGAAATTGTTAAATAATTAAATTAAATTTTGAATAATTTTCCTTTGAGAGGAGATATCTAATTATGTATAATCAATTTATTATTATAATTTTAGTTTGATACTATGCACTGATTATTCTGGGAAACAGAGTTTTTTGTAAAGCAAAACCGTAGTCTTAATAAACTAGTTTATTCAGCTAACTTAATAAACTATCCCAGATTAGTTGTTACTTAGCTTATTCAAAACATAAAAAAGTAAATTCTATGTACATATATATTGTACTTAATAATGAAGGTAACCTCCAAAACCACTGGACCGAATTGAATAAAACGTTTACTAACGTATTCCTCTTTTGGATTTGTAGGAATGGTTGTACACAATGTATCACCACTTATTACATATATATAATTAGCGCTGTAAAGATAAATGTAAAATAAAATAAACTGTTAACTAAACATTTTTGAGCCCTTTTAGGAAGAATTTTCCCAACACATAGGACGATTGAATAGACAAAGAAACAAAAAATCATCCCGATACAACACGAATAAAAACTGTCTCATATACATACACTACTTTGGCCAGTATTTTTCATTTGTAAGCTGTTCCGGGGTTTAACTGTTATGCTTTTTCGACATGTTCATGTTGCTTGTAATTAAATATTTTATCAAATTTTACTATAAAAATAATCCCAACAAAAACTCTAGTGTAAAAAAATAAGCCAAGTCTCGCGTAAAAAGTTGTGAGATCATAGGTTTAGCCAAGTCTCCCACTGTCCGAGTAAGTTCTACTAGGTCTAATGTATCCAATGCAAGTACATGATGTTTGACTGTCTCTCTCTCTTAATTCTCTTTCCCAAATCACTCTACACGTTTAAATTTAAAAACATTTTCTGACTAAGCAAATACACACCCCAAACTTAAATCAAGTAATAAATCTTATTTTTTCATTAAAAGTAAGTAATTTTTCATTGCCACAAACAATTTTTCGTTTTTATTTCTTTGTTCTTGTTTCATCGTTCTAGGATTTTTTTTCTTTCTTTGTCAATCTTTCGTATAACTGCTTTATCGCTGGGTGCTCAATTTAAACTAAATAATATTATCTGGAGTAGATATCTTCGGTGCGTCCCAAACGGCTCCCATCCATTGTTTGCTTTTTCCTAAACGGCTCCCGTTTCACGAGTAGGTATATTCCCAAACGGCTCCGGTACTCATATCCTAATTTTTACGTTAACAAGTTCTATTAAAATTATTGGAGTTTGGATTTTACATTTCAATCATTATAATATGCCGATATCAATTGTTTTGTACATGCCAGCTTGTTCAGACTTCAGTCTGTTCATGATATCCACCACCGTTGAGTGTAATCGTTGATTATTAAATTTAAAACGTTTTTTTTTATTTAAAACGTTTTAAATCCAAGATGTCAAGTGAAATGTGTAAATAATTAATATAAAAATTCCATTTTTTTTGTTCCTGTATTCTTCATCTTGTTTCTATGTGCAAAATTTGGGGAAGATTGAATGACGGGAAGTGGTTCAAAATTGGGGTAATAGGGGTGCGATGAAACTTTAAAGGCAAAGAAATATGACGCCATTTTGTTTTTTTATTATAATTATTTTGGTTTCTGTATTCTTCATCTTAGTTGTTTCTATGTGCAAAATTTGGGGAAGATTGAATATATGTAATTGAATATGTGGATTGAATGTGTATGTATTGAATATGTATGTATTTGGATGATATTGAATGGATTGCATATGTATGTATGTGGATGATATTGAATGGATTGAATATGTCTCACTGTCTTGCAGACTCGTATGCAAGAAGTTTTTATATATCATACATACATTTTTTAAACCGGTGCCGTTAGGGAATTTGCCTTTTTGTAAAACGGGAGCCGTTTAGAAAAAACGGGAGCCATATGGGCTCCGTCCGATATCTTTGCACTTTAAGATTACTGTCAATCAATACTGTACCTCAACGAGAGTTCTCAACATCACTTTTAAGTTTTAAAACGTTCCAGGTACCACTAGGTACCTCTAGTGGCGCTGTTTATATTTTTTTTATTTTTTACAATAGTTTGAATAGGAGGATTTTCTATTAGCCCTAAAAGGGTCAAAGAACCAGATTTTTTAATTTTTCCTTTATTTGTACAATAAACTCTACCTATATACAAAATTTCAAGTTTCTAGGATTGTTAGAAGTGCCTTAGAATTATGATGAGTGAGTGAGTGAGTGAATGAGTGACGAAATAACAAAACTTTAGGCTCATATATCTTATGAACTACTATGGGTAGAGGCGTGAAATTTTTATTTCTGGTTCAGTTTGTCATGAACTTTAAATTAAAATTAATTTTATACATCTAAGTATCTTTAATGGGACAATTGAGGGTGGTCCAAATGGCCGTGAGTTGGTTCCAGTAAAGGATGTTACGGCTGTGATCGACTTGGCGGGGGCGCTGCTGTGTCCCCAGATTCCTCGCCGGCCCGGCGGGGAGTAGAACCTAACCTCTCGCCCATTGCAATAAAACTTATTTTGTATTAATATCAGTAACTTGATTTTTCCTGGGGACTTTTGATTCGTATCCATATGGACAACTTTCTATGGCGCTATCAAAATAATTTCTTTCCATGTCTACATGTATGACAAAGTAAAAGTTTGAAACATCAATAGTTAAAAAACAAAATTAAAAATAGCTACATTGATTTTATATTATGCACCATATGCCATATGTACAAGTAACATTGCTATGTACTATAATGCCAAGCAACATTGCTCTTTCCATAAAGGAGTAGAGTGTACGAAAAAAATAGTATTTTGTAAAAAAAAAAAAAATGTCGTTCCATCGAATAGCTAATGTTAGAATATTTTCCATCCTAAAATTCTTATTTTACATTTGAGGTTTTTTCTAAGAAGTTTAAAAGTAAGAGTACCTTCATACTTTTTAATATAAAAAACAAATAATACACATTCCTTAAACACTAAATTTATTAGATGATACCTCGATATTAATGGCAAGCTAATCTGAAGAAGATGGTTTTTCATATCATTAAACTAATGTATAATTGAGAATGGAAACAAGGCTTCAGTCAAATGATATCACAGAAGATTTAGTATCCACCTCAGATCGAAACTACTTAAAGAAATTAAACAAGAGTAGTTTAGTCACGAACCAGCTTTTTTAAAAATAACTTAAAACCGCCAATAAATTATCAGGAAGCAATTTGCACCATAAACACTTTTCTACTAAGTAATGATGGACCACACCCTTGAAATACAAGTAACCATAAAAAAAAAAAATAAAAATAAAAACCAAGATGGCTAAAGTTTTTATTTTTCCTTTTTTATTCAAAGGTACAATACGCATTTGTCAAAAGCTTATATACATAAACACACAAATAGTTATAGCTATGATACCAATAGAAATTGTATATGTATATGTATACACACACATATAGATGTATGTATATGTATATATATATNTTGTATAAAGAACATAATCACACACTCATATACATACACACATACGTTGATTTATATATATATATATATATATGGCTAAATTGCACTGTTGTGTAAGAGGAATGAAGAGATACTTCGTTTATTATTCCCGTGAGAAGGGCGAGCACAAAGCTTTCTATACCCTTTAAGTATATGTATTTATAGAAAGTGTTCTGCAGTATATACCTTTAGATATAAAAAGTTTACCCTCTCTACAAGCAAACGCAATCCAATTCTTTTTGTTAATAAACAGTTATTTGGAAATAATGTATTTAATAATTAAAATAATTTAATAATAAGGATTAATAATCCACTCAAAGTTCTGGGTAACTTTAAAGACATTATCTTTTCTTTAAATATTAAAGTTATTATAAGGCTACACTGATCTAAACTAAATTGTAAAGGATAATATTAAAAATAATAAATGTTTGAATTTGCACAAACAAAAGGCTGAAAAGAAAACAATGTACTGATTTTTAAATAGTTATAAAGGACTACCACGCGATATAGTTAATTAGACATCATCTTTACCCGAAAATCGGAATTATATATAATTTGGTTAAAAATGTTCACATTAGACGATATGTTGAATGAAATAATAGAATAGGATAGCATATGGAGCGTAAGAGCACGTCATCATTAAAGGTAGAAGAAAAAGTCTTTCCACGAAAAATATTTATTTTTAAATCAAACCAGCTTTAGATCTTTACAACATCTTCAGTCCCGAAAAAGGTAGAAACGTGGATCAACAAAAAAAGCTCATAGGGCGGGATGAGTCATGGAAAGCCAAACACTGGCACAAGACTAACTGTCATCATTCCAATATTTAAAATATTACTTAATTACTCCTAATAGTAATATAATAATAAATATTACTCCTTAAATATTATTGAATTACTCCTAACTATTATTCGTCTTTATTACTTTTATTCCTAATTAATTAATTACTAGGTAATTAATTAGTCCCTAATTAAATATTGATTACTCATACCTTACTACTCACGTGTTTATCTATTACAAATCAGTGAAATCAGTTTATTTATGTACTATTGGAGAGTTAAAAATATAATTTTGCATAGAGGTAGAGGTTTCCATTTTATAAATCTCACATATCAATCTATATAAGCTTATGCAGCAACTAAATTGCTGTTTAGGTTAAATAGATTTTCCCAAAACATCCTTGATCATCAAAAAGCTAATAGAATTCGTCAGGTGTCACATCGAATAAGGAATAACTCGGCCGGGAAAATTCGACCAAATTCGATATTCACGTCATGTTAGTGTCTCTCTGATTCTCTCAAATCTCGTTTGGATATTCGATCTGGTTGCCTTACCCCCTCTACCCCTCCCTTACTCCTACAGACCTCCTCTCTTCAATCTCCCACTTGTTTGACTTCCACTTCAATTTATCTCTAACTCCCTTGCTAAAATGAATCTCCATTAATCTAAACGTAGCAGTTACCAACCTTACTGTCCGAACTCCATTCACAACAAAATATGGATTCACTTTTTTCAAATAGTCACCCCTTTTTTTTCCACTAGCTATTACTTTATCTCGTATATTGTTCTATTCCCACGTGAAAAGGTGTATACTGGGATTCTTTCTTCGTTGTATTTTACTGAGCAATTTTACAACTTATCGATTGGTGATTGGTTATATATAAAAATAGGTTTTTATAAGCTCTGTCTGTATCTAACAACAATATTTGTATCATGTTTGGATTCGTTTTAACCACAATACGGCCAGAACTTCTATTAAAAATACAACAGATAGACTGTTCGCAACTACTTCCTCTCTCTACTCTCCTTCCCAAATCACTCTACACGTTTAAATTTAAATACCTTTTCTGACTTGGCGAATTCACACCACAAACTTAATTCAAATAATAAATATTATTTTTTCATTTGAGGGTCGCAGCACAAGGATACGAATTTGTATACAACACTGCATTTAATTTTAGCCTCTTTGGGCTGTGAATTTGCCCAGTCAGAAAAGGTATTTAAATTTAAAAAAGTTTTAAATAAAAAATACAAAAGTTTCTAGGATTGTTAGAAGTGCCTTAGAATTATGATGAGCGAGTGAGTGAGTGACGAAATAACAAAACTTTGGGCTCATATATCTTATGAACTACTATGGGTAGGTGTGAAATTTTTATTTCCGGTTCAGTTTGTCATGGACTTTAAATTAAAATTAATTTTATGTATCTAAGTATCTTCAAAAAGATAATACAGGGAGGTCCAAATTGCCGTTAGTTGGTTCTAGTAAAGGATGGTACGGTTGTGCTCGACTTGGTGGGGGCACTGCCGTGCCCCCAGATATTGTCAGCCATTGAAATTATTTTTATTTTTTTCGACACAAATGAACCTTCCGAACCCAACGACGTATAGATTTAAACTAAGAATTATATTATAATACACAAAAGGCTGAATCACACCCAAAAAGCTTAATGACCAAACACAGTCCACTATTCAATGCGCATGCCCAACAATGCTTAATTTTTTGCTTCTCCTCCACTTAATCCCCCACTATCTACTAACACATAACTAAAATTATGAATGTAATAAGTTAGTGAGTGTATACTTATCATAAACATTCTATATACATATTGCCCCAAAAGTGTAGAGGCTCATTTCTCTCCAAATTTTAATTTGGAGCCAGTTGTTACATTACTTTTTTCTGCACCGGACGAACTTTTGAATACTATTTTTTGTAACTGTACAAATGGCGGTGGTTCAAATTGTGGATGGAGGATGGAGGAAAATAGGATTACCATGCTCCATGTAAAGAAGATTCCCTTGACAATTGGTACTTTGAGTTTTGCTAAGTCTACAAGACTCAACAAGCCGGTACAGTTGTCATCACATCCAACAACAGCAGCCGCACAACAACATTTGTATCCTACATATTATCAGGTTCAAACTTGGCTGGGAAGGAACTTAGATCCTCAACAGTGGGGATGAACATTTAACAAACTTTTTGTAAAGCCAGTTCTTACATATTATTTTTTGTATCTGTAGGTATCAAAGGTTGTGGTTCAAATTGTAGATGAAGGAAAATAGGATTACCATGCTCCGTAGTTTGTGGCTATTGTGGGGGGCAATCATGCTTAATCCTTCGACAATATAAACGATGATGAGATCGAACCAATGGATATTTTAACATCAATAATGACTGAAGAAGATACCTGTTTTGAAAATGAAGATAATTATGAAGAAAAAGAAGAAGATGAAGCGAATTAAAAGGAATAAAATGAAGAAGAAATGTCGTAATTGAAAAGTATGAATTAGGCTTAAAGAGGAAACGGTACTTCTTTAGATTGTTACTCCCCTATGTATTTTTAGAATATAAATGACTTTAACTAAATAACTATTAAGACAAAGTGATGTTAGTCCAATGTACTTTGGGACAAAGGAATATCCCACTTCTGGTTTTAAAAGGGGAGTAACATTTTGAAGAAGAACAATCTGTTCCGTACTCCTTCTTTAGATTGTTACTCCCCTTGGTTTTCTTTATGAGGAGAGTAACAATCTAAAGAAGTGCCGAGGAAACAGAAACAATGTTAAAATAAATGCGCCTTGTTGTTGACCTGAAAAATTGTGGTGGAGCAATTTATTGTGTACTTCATTCCCTCTTGGCTTTGGCCCTCAAGTACGTATTTTGAGTTCAGTTCTGAGTGAAATTGATCTCCTCAAAGCAAAGTTAGATGTTCAAAAAAGTAAAATTTCTCTTTCATGGACTCAAATGATCCCTTTTTTGGCTCATTAGAAATTAAGTTACAGGAGCTCAAGACATTCATAAATGAATGTAACGATTCTCTTAAAGTTATCTCTATACCGGATATGGCTCTATCTGTCAGATCGGACGCTTCCATCGTTTCTAAGCGGCTTCAAGCTAAACTCGCGCTCTCTGAGGAAGCCAGGCAACTTAAGCACGAGGAGCTCGCTCTTGAGCGCGAAGAGCAGCTTAAGAAGGAGTTGGCTGCGCTACAAGCTCAGAAGATCGACGTAGAAGCTCAAGTAGACCGTAACCGTATTTTAGAAGAGGCCATAGAGACTTCGCACGACAGAGATGAAATCAATATAGCTCTAGAAGAAGTTAAAGACTGTACAAATAATTTTCTACAACCAAGAATTGAGCCTGAAACTTTAGAGGCGGATACTCATGTAAAAGCTCAAGAGACATTTCCTCAATCCGAATTTATTAAGAGAAGACCTGGTACCTATTTCACAGCTCAGTTTCCACCAAGTTCAGCTCCCTCCACCAGTTCAAGACATAACCTATCGAGTATCGGGTCAAACTTTGCAACACGACGGACACGTAAACCAAATCAAGTTGATGCAACCCTACTGATGGCCAAAATACAATTAATAAATTCTCTTGTTCCCTTTAAATACCAAGGAGATAGTGAATCGTTTCCACTCTTTCGAGAACACGTAAGAACACATTTAGAGGACTCTATTCTTCCTGACGATCAGAAGAGAATTCTACTTACAAAGTTCTTAGACGGAGAAGCTTTACGACTGGTTCAAGCTAACTTTGGGTTATCTTATAAAGATAGTGTAGCTATGCTAACACGTCGATTTGGCAACAGCGCAGCTATCACTGAGGCATGGGTTCGAAAGCTCACGGAAGGCCCAAGCCTAAGGGAAGACAACCCGAAAGGTATGGCTGAGTTAGCTGAGAACCTCCGGACTGCAAGTACCATCCTCAAGGGCAAAGCTTTTCAAGAATTATCTTCTAAGATATGTTTAAAGAATATTGTGTCTCGTTTAACTGCTAAATTTGTTCCAGGCTGGGTGAACTATATTCAAAGACTAAATGACGATGAGAATATTCAACATTTAGCAACTTACGTCGAAGGAGTAGCGCGATCTATCAACCATCCTGTTTATAAAGTCAAACAATCTTCAGTTATAGGACCCAGTAACAAGCCAGTGGTTAAAGTTAGAATGGTAACCGCAACCTCGAGTTCGGCATTATCTGACATCGACTCTTTAGAAGTTCTCCAGGTGTCCAGCGAGGAGGAGAAAGCAGTAACTATGAAGACAACTACTAATCAATCCATAAATTGCAGGGAATTTGTTATGACAAACAATCTATGCTGGGGTTGTCTCGAAGAGTCTCACAGATCCCGTTTCAGCACGAATAGAGCTAAGTGTAATGTCAAAGGATGTGGGAGACACCACCCTACCAGTTTACACTTAGAACAAGCGCCAAGTGCAACAGAAAGTATAAAAGTAAGAACTACAACAACCAACTGTTTTGAAACAACTTCCGTCCAAGAGCATCATCCATCTTATCCAGAAAACGTCCAGACAGTATACGCCTTCCTAGATGACGGGAGCGACGCCTGTTTCCTAACGGAGAAACTAAAAAATCAATTAGGAGTGGAAGGTACTCCAATGAAACTAGCGTTAACAACCATGCATCGGAAAACAACGGTGACTACTTTTAAAGTTCCTGGATTAGTCATGACGAGTTATGATGGTAAGAACTCAATCCCACTTCCTATTAACACCTACACCCGAGACTTCATACCAGCATCTACTGATGAAATCCCAACATCATCTGTGGCTTGTCATTTTGAACATCTTCAAAGTATCGCTGACTATTTGCCACCTCTGTTATCTGACATAAACATCGACCTTCTCATTGGCCAAAGCTGTCCACGTGCACTCTGCCCCTTAGAAGTCAAGAAAGGATAAGGATTTGAACCTTACGCGGTTAGGACCGAACTTGGATGGGGTGTTATCGGACCTAAGCCTAGTCTAAAGTCTAAAGAATGTATAGAAGTTTTGTCACGACAGGTAACCGTTAAAGAGATTGTAAGCATTTTTAATTTAGAGGAATCCATCGAAGAAAAGAATTTGGGTCTTGGATTATCTGTTTCAGATAGGATGTTTTTAGATAAGGTTGGCAAGGGTGTAAGGAAACTACCTGACCAACACTATGAGATACCACTGCCTTTCCAACAGAATACGATCACCATGCCTAACAATCGACCTCTGGCTCTACGACATCTGTACTCCCTGAAGAATAAGTTTAAAAGGGAAAGATTTAAACTAGATTACACCAAGTTCGTCGAAGACATGTTCAGTAAAGGCTATGCAAAATGGGTCGAAGAAGATAAAGCTACACCTGGACAACAATGGTATCTTCCCCATCATGGCGCGTACCATCCCAAGAAGCCTGACAAGATACGTGTCGTTTTCGACTGCAAAAGTAACACGTCAAAAATTTACGACTGGGATGAAGAAGTAGACGAAGACACTCGACGTCGATGGACATTAAGGATTGGAGGTCGTCTGAAACATTCTTTACTGCCCACTGATAAGAAGCATGGATGGTCAAGATGGAAGAGGGAATATCTGCAATCTTTGCATTGCCGACCAAAATGGAATTCAACAAGAATAAACTTGGAGATATGTATTGTTATCGTAAAGGAGGCAAACACGCAAAGGAACGCTTGGTCATTAGCCAGGGTTAAAGAGGTTCATCCATCTGAAGATGGAGTGGTCCGTCGAGTCACGATAACCCGGAGAGGAAGAAATATTTCCCGCCCTTCACAAGGTTTAGTGCTACTGTTAGAGAGTGAAGACAAGCCTTCACTTCTAGCCGGGAGTGTGACAGCACCTGAAGGAAATGTTTAGTATTATTGTTTAGTTTATTTTGTCTTTCAAGAGCTTGTCAACACTTGCTGAGCCATAGGGTTTGGATTTGTTTTTTGTGTGTAGTGTAGAACTATTTTCTTTTTAAGAGTTCAATTTGACTTAAGTTATTGAAGTGTGTGCTGTTATATAATTTGCAATTGTTTTCTTTATAATATCATATATACTCCTTTAAAAAAGGTTCTACATTTATTTAAGTAAATAAGTATACGCCTAAGTAGCTGCGGCGACAGTCAGTAACTTTTTTTTACATCATCTTCTGGACTATTATTGCATATATGTATACTACGTACAAGAAAAATAAAAATTGGTCTATTATAAGAAGCAAATTGGACAATGAAAAGCGATGTTTCTGAATACATATAGTATAGATTGAAGCATATCAAATAAAAGTATATTTTTACCAATAGTCAAGTTATTTTAGTCAAAAATGTGGCTTCTGTTCCAAAAAAATGGGAGCCAATTTTTTTTTCTTAGATCACTTCATTTTGAAGTCCTGAACAACATATCCAAAATCGGCAACGAGATCGCTGTCGCGTTGAAAGATATTCAAGGGCAAAGGTAAACAAATTCGGTTATTTGCGAATAGCTCGTTTCCAATGGCTCGGACACCAATCTAGGTGGTTATAAAAATTATAGATCACAAATTTCCCCACAAAAAAAAGTTCTATTCATTTATTGCGTACAATGGACGGTTTACGGATTATAGGGCGAAGAATATCTATGAATATTTATATTCATCGCCGTACCACTTTTTACGAATATCTCGCTTCCTTTGGCTCGGAGACAAAATAAAGATTAGATCAAAATTAAAGATTATTAAATTCCCCACAGAAAAGGTCAAACGAACGGAATTAAAGATTATTAAATTCCCCAAAAAAAGGTCAACAAACGGTTTAGCAAAAACCTAGCTTATTGTAACTTGCATAGTGTTTGTTTTTTTACGACTTTTTTCGTATTTTTGTGAATATCTCGTTTCATCTGGCTCGGATACAAATCAAAGATTAGATTTTAGATCAAAAATTAAGAATATAAAATTTCACAGAAGAAACGTTATGTTCATTTTTTACGTACAACGAACCGTTTATTGTACGCAATAAATGAAATGAACTTTTTTTGTGGGGAAATTTGTGATCTATAATTTTTATAACCACCTAGATTGGTGTCCGAGCCATTGGAAACGAGCTATTCGCAAATAACCGAATTTTTTTACCTTCACCCTTGAATGTCTTGCAACGCGACAACGGTCTCGTTGCCGATTTTGGATATGTTGTTCAGAACGTCAAAATGAAGCGATCTAAGGAAAAAAAATTTGGCTCTCATTTTTTTGGAACAGAAAACCTAAAATGACTGGACTACAAGAATGTTTATCAAGTAATATTTTACGTGAGTATAGAATAGCAGGAAAAATTATAAAGGTTGAATTAAAAAAGAATAAGGATCGAATCGGGCTGGCATTGGACTATGATTTGAATCATATAGGCAGTAAAAATCCTTTTCCGTAACGTAATTATGTTGATTGGTATTACGAGTCTTATATTCGTTGATGATTTTTTTATGTATAGTTATAAAATAGATAGAAGAAGTTTTTATATAGATTAAATTATCAGCTGGATGCACGGGCTCGGCTACGGAGTGTCTTATATTTAATGTATTCTTTTTATTTGATTTATTAACTACCGTCAAAAAACATTGAAGTTATTTAACTAAGCGAGAATATCTAGATGCCCAGTTTGCTTGACATCACTCCTTTTAAATAGTATAATTTGCAAAAATCCCTAATTAGTAATTGACTGAGCGACTAATGGAGAAACAGTTTTAAAAGTAACCTTTCGGGAAAAGCAGAGTTATTTTCCGTCTGTACCCCCCCCCCCCCC
>KZ651211.1:671166-682343 GCA_001010745.2 Gerris buenoi
AGGGGGAGGGGAAGCATTCGTAGTGGTAACAAGATAGGAAACTACTTATTTCAACAAATAAGCTTCCACCCCCCCCCAAAAAAAAATTAATTAATAAACATATATAATCTCCGCGGGTAAGTAACAACAATTGTGTTTAGAACGTATTCGTTAGAATACGTTCTAACTACTGCTAATGCTTACTGCAGTACATGTCTTATTGTGAGTCATGGGCGTCGTCTGCAGTTAATTATTGAGGAGGGATTTACGGAGAGGGGGGTCTAGGGGTCCTCCCCCAGAAAATTTTGGAAATATGGCCTCTCAAAACAGCCCTTTTATGCATTTCTGAGGAGAAATTGAATATTTGATCATTTGATTTCTAGGGGGGCTAATTTGGTTTCCTCGCCATACTTAAAATCTCCCTACCACAACCAGAGTAGAGTCACATTTATATAATGCCATGGTAATTACATTTTTTTAAAGGACAAACTTTAACTTGAAGTTCCGTTTAGTAATAATTTATTATTTTTAATAACTAACACATATTTTAATTCTGGTAGGACCCCACTTCAAAATTATCCAACAAGTTTTTGAATAACATTATTAATGTATGAGCTAGAGTAATGTGAATAAGAAAAACTGACTTTAGGACCGCCAAGGTTGTTACAAAATCGCCTTTTGAAAAATATTTGTAGGGGTTAAAATGAAGCGGTGCGTTTTTTTTTTTTTTTTTGCTTCGTTGTAGTTCTTAGTTCTCTAAGCTTAACTGAGTTACCATGAAGAAAAATCGTGTCAATTATGTGAAAAATGCTCCAGTTATTAATCTAGGGTCTAGGGCATGAAAATTGCACTTTAAATTAGAATCGCCCTTATGCTAGTACAAGTTGTAAACCATATGAATGCACAATACATGCATTAGAGTATTACATTAAGGTCATAGGCTTCAGAGATTCGGCATATTTGGCAAAAATTCAAAATCTTATGAATCATAAGACTGTTGACGGGATTCAGTCGACGTATTTGACTGTAATGTAGTGAGGTTGTGAGGTCCAACCGCCCGCCAGAGTGTACCGGCTGACGTCACAGGCTGAGCCCTCCTCACCCCCACCTGCGCGTGATCCCTACCGTCTAGTCTAATATCCGTGCTAAGTGGTATATATATTATATATATACTCTTCATTACCTTTCATTTGATACCTCACTCAAAATTGTAAAAAAATATTTTTTTCTCGCGATGTGAATTATCCGAAATTTTGATTTTGAACAGCTGATTTTTTTGAGTTCTCAATATTTTTCCTGTGTGCGCGTCAAAGCGATCTTTTATCCTGGAAAGTTTCATGTTTTTATCTCTTTCGGTTCAAAAGTTATTGGAACCGTACAGAGTGACAGAGGGACACAGGAACGAAACTATAAGGGTTTCTTTTTTTTTGGTTTTACCAACGAAACCCTAAAAAGCAGTTTATACAAGTTTAAGAAAACGAAGAAAATTTTCAACACAGCTGACGCAAGCTGTAGCTCTCAAGACAAATAAAACTCGAGTTGCCAAGTGAAGAAAAAGAAAAACCTTCACAACTTTTCTCAAAAGTTTCTTATTAATTTAGGAGACATTTTTAAGAGGAAGAAAGTTTAAAAGTAAAAATGAGAATAACAACTAAAAAATAATTTTCACATAAGTTAATGGCACAAGAAAAAAATACAAGGACTTTATATCATAATAAATTTGAATGTTAAAACATAATAACAATTATTAAACTTAATATTAAACACAATTATTAAACTTTAGCCCTAGTAAGAAAAAAAATTAAAGAAATCTAATTTTTGGAGATTGTTCAGTTTTTATCCCTCTTATAAAGATAAGAGGGTCATTCGATATAACTTGAGGGTCTAATATAAATTAACTCAATAAAATCAATTAAAAACTAGATTATTGGGATTTTCTTCTGATTAGAATTTATTATTTATATTAGCTGATTACATCTATCTGTTAATTAAGATTATATATTAACCGATTACACTAATTATACATATTCTCTACCCTATAATATTGATGAAGATGGAAGAGCCCTAATGATGTTTTGCATATTTTAGGTAATATTATGCATATAGATATTTGTATTTATGGTATAAAGGGCACACATTTACTTAATACCTAATAGAATTCACTTACAAATAAAACTTTGAGCTTATGTATTTGTATTATGTAAGTTAAAAAAAATGAAAAAAGGTTGTGCAACAATATCGACAAGCAAGAAAAATGGTAGACAAATCAATCAGAAATAAAGAATTAATTATTTAACAATTATAACAGAGAATTATGGTTTTCATCCATTTCAGACAACTGCGTGAAAAGCACAATGTCATTTGATCATAAGGTTTAATAAGCTTAAGTTCTAGAGTATGCTTACATTCTAAATCCTGGTGTGAATGATAGGGAGACAAGACAGTTTTACACTGATCATATTAAATTAAGTTAATGTTAAAAGTGATCTAGAACTATCTTCTGGTTTCAACCATCCAGGTTTAAAAAAACACGGGGTTACCATGTCAACTCCTATTATCCATATTATAATATGATTTCTATGGCTAACATGCCAAAACCACCACTAGCACTATGTGAAGCTAAAAGGCTGATAAAAACGCCAAGAGATAAAAGAAGAGCACTCCACTCAGGCAACAGGTAAACAGTAGGAAGCATTATTACCTAGCAACCTGATTCCAACTGCTCTCCCAAGAACTCAAGCAGTAGCATGCTTCCGTCTCTTAATATGCCATTATCTGCAAAAGAATCTATGTCGAATAGGAGTGGCTATGGACCTAGGATGTGTTATCTGTGACACCAGCGAAGAAATGATGGCTATACAGTAGCTACCCATTTAATTCAAGGTGCTGGTTAAACATGAAATATCCATTATCCATTCCTATTCCGATAGTCCTCCAATCAGAGTTGGAACCTGGATTCTCTGAGAGATAAATGGGTAAGGAATCAATGAGTTATTTCCCTAAAATCTAGATCAAAACAACCAACTTGGTTAATAAGTAAACAATATACTCTGTATTTTGAGGAATGCACAGAGGACCTAATAAGGTTTGTGTTCAGATAACTTCAGCATTATTAAATAAAATTATGTAAATAAGAAGTATTTATTAGAGTAAACATTTCTCTAACTGTTCCCTGACTCACAGTTCTTAATTTTAATTATAAGTATTTTATTTTTATTTTTATTTTTTCTGTAAAAAGTCGATTAGTCCTCTGTGCCCCTGATGCAGGGGCACATAGGACCACTTCCGTTTATTTAGAAAAACAAATTAAATTCTACATATTTATTTTTATTTGGCAGTAGCTACAAACAATATTTTCATCGCTATCTTCAGCCCCTGCGTAAGAACCATATGTCCATTCTTTAAAAATTCAAATAACAGCATGGGGTGTACCGCATACCTTTACGGTCCTCTTTGCCCCAAGCCACATGTCATTAAAACCATTTTATGACAAGATAGACTTAAACAAATGAAAACAATTTAAATATAAGACCTAAGTTTATCAGATACAGTAAATTTTTAATGGAGATTATTGATTTTTTGACTCAGAAGTGCTGTTGTCTAATATTGATATTAACTAGGGGGATTTACAGTATACAGTCCACCCCTCAATCGCTTCACTTCTGCTCAACACCCACAGAAGGTGGATGATCTCGTGTCGAGGCCGCCCTTTGTGGAGGCATTTCATTGAGCTTTTGCATGAATACGTTACCATTTTAATTTGAAGTATAAGAAAGCCAGCCGAAAACGATCTTATGACCTCTCTTATGAGGAGCTCGCCTGATACCATGTCATTTAGGTATTTGTAATATATGAAACTAAAAGAGAAAATGAAACTTTTCCTTACCAATTAATTCCAAACTGGTGGTAGATATTAAGTTTAAATGTAGAGACATTATTTATTTTATAAAAGGTATTATTAGTATGAATTTCAGCTCAATCGAGAGAAATATTTTCGAAATTATTTATTGTTGAAATTTAGAAGTTAAAAAGTCGATATTTTTAAAAGGGCTGCAGATCTCAAAACGANTTTGGTTATAACTTTGATAGGGCGAGCGTAGGCACGTTTGAAGTGGGTCTGAAACGTGTCCCCCCCCCCTCTATCTCGCTTATGTGAAGTGCAAAAAATCTGAAAAAATTCCTGAACATTCTTCGACCAAAAGTAAAGATACCACTTTTTGGAAATTTCGAAAAAAAATTATTTTATTTTTTATAGGCAAAATACGTTTTTTTTTTTTTAATAATTACGGCATTTTCAATGTATTCATATGTTTACAGTCCGGTTTAGTGGCGATAAAATACATTATCAGAAGTTTGTTTATGTGTTTTGAGAATATCAGACCCATAAAATATTTCAAAGTAGGCTTTTTAGCATTTTAAAACACCATCAATAGGGTACTACTTAAACTATACAGTGTGGCCTACGGACCCTCGCTGTGTGCTGACTAGCAAACACTTGACCTGTTTATTTTTTTTACTCTTGATTTCCTTCCAAGGTCAATAAATAAAAACTTCAAGTTCTCATTCTTGTATTGCCATATTTCTACCCAAAATTTATAATATTTTTTGAAGTACAGAAAAAAAAAAAAAAAAATGTTCACTTATTTATTTAAAATTTATTTATTTGGAAGCGAGTATTTACTCTGATGAGTGCTTCTCAATCAAGAAAGAAATAATTAGAGATTGAAACTTCATCACATAGAGCAATGTTTCCGTTTCCCAACCGGGTATGCCTGCAATTTCTAGAAAACCTTTTTACAATGATCAAAAGTTGAAAAAGTGTCAGTTACACAAACATGTTTCTGTTTTTCCCCATCAATTAATATATTTTTATTAGATAAAAAATATGATTTTACATGAGTTTTCCTAACTTAAATAAACATACAATTTTAAGCTATTCACAAATAATTTACTGATGTACAATTATGATGGCATTAATGTGATGAAAGACTATTATCAGTCAATTAGTGTGTCATGTGTGGGTAAAAAAGGACACACTGAAAAAACACTGACTTAGAGGATTGGATTTAAGAATTATAATTGTGTTGATTTTTGGTTTAATATTAATTTATTATCTTACTGATCATAACTGTTAAATAGCAATATATTTTAAAATGTTTTTAAACAGAGTTTTAAAAGATAAATGAATATTATTTATTGTTGTGTGAAAGTTGTACTTACATAGCTGAAAGATTAAGTAGATTTGGAATTTCTAACCCTATATCCAGATTATCTACCCTGACACGAGGGAAGCAAATATATTATCTTATTCCATGCTTGAACTTAACATCTATGAGATAAACATATATTATGTCTACAACATGCAATCATTAATCTCAGCATGTATAATATCACATTCTATAGCCCAGCATTGATTCAGACAATAACTTAAGAGACATAAACATCTTAAATTACCATTAACTAGTAGTTCTGTGAACAGTAGACCTCGCTCGTTAAAATATCAAATCGGGGTTTGAGCTTAGGTTCAAAATTGTGTGTGAGTAAGGAAGTAAGTAGAACGTTTAGTCAGTGTAAAATCATTTTGCAATTTATTAATTTTTTCACTTTTTCCAGGGACATCGGACATAAAATTTCTCTCGGGGAGGTACCCTCTACATCCCTTTTTTTGTTTTTATATGTTTTTTTTGGTTTTTGTGGTTATTAAGTATTTTTACACGCTTTTAATTAACTTGACCTGTATGTCCGCGGCAAATTATGTAACGTAAATTTGACAGACTTCCCGACAACCTAGAAAGCTGAAACTTGAACAGATGATGTATTTCCGATGACAATACAATAATCAGAAATTAGTTTTACTAAATTATTAGTATTAATCGATAAATCACCAGATTTCTAAGAAATGTTGGCGGTCAAATTCAAAATCAATTGTACACACAATAATCTTAGGGGCAAAGTGGTGAATAGTGGACTCACCTCGCACATTTTGAGAGCCCGAAAAACTATTTATCGTTCAAAAGGGTCTGAAACGTGACTTTTTTATATAAACATTTGTACCTTTTGTAAATTCGTTTTAAGGGCTTTCCAACGATACCAAACACGGCCGGCCAGTTATTATTTTTATATTTTCCTTAACAGAGGTTCACAACTTTGTACCCCTCATGTACCCGGTATACTAATAAATTTAAGGTTTTCCATTCACGTACATTTTAATACCATAAAGTAGTAAGTACCATATGAGTTTCAGTCCAATCCTATGAAATGAAAAAACGGTACAGTACGAAGACTAAAAAGTAGTGTTTTTCGACCGATTTTTCCAAACCGGTACAATAAATACAAAAATAAGTAGAAATAAAAAATAAATTTCAATAAAATGGGTACAAAGGCAATAAAACCCACACACTTTTGAGTACAAATCTGCAATTTTTTATTTTTTTATTTTTAGAGTGCGCCCTACAACTACCGTGGCACTAAAAGTACCTCTGTACCCGAATCCACAAAGGTACAGGTACGAAAAGGGTCCCGTGCGTTCAAGTATTATTTAGAGCAACTTTTGACTGAAGGAAATTGTCGTGCTGATAAATCCCTCGACGCTATTAGCCCCACAGTGGGGTAACCTACCCCCTACCCGGCACTCTAAAAGTACAAAAGGGTACTAAAGTACCAACCTAGTATATTTTTTCGAAAATATTTTTTTACACATTTAGTACATTTTTAGAGGCCTTTCCAACAATACCTCTGTCGAATTGGTACGACGTCCCCTTCTAGTTGCGACTACTCAAGGAGGACGTCCTTCACATAGACGTAGCTCCCGAAGTAGGAATCGGAAATATAAAAACATAACGGATTCTTAAACACGACAATTTGACCTAAAGTTTGGTACCCTTTTGAACTCCGTCCGATTAAAATTGCGAATGGTACAGAAGGTCAAATTCGAAATTTCGGAAAAACACGATTTTCGTGTGTTTTTCGCCGAGGTACTCGACTTCCCCGTCTCAGAGGTACTAAAAAAAAAGGATTGCGCTTACCCCTTGAACATGACATTTTTAGAGCATACAAAGCGGAATAAAAGAGTACTTTTTTTTTCACCGTAAGTACCACCTATGTACCGTCTTGTACCTCGGAATTTAATGTAACATATCTCAAAAAGTAATTGTACCATCGAGTTTAAAAGCAAAACGCCAGGAGCAGCATTTCATAGGCTTTTAGGGCTCAAAAATCCAATAGCGTCGTATAAAAGCCCTAGGAGGAGATACGTGAACCATGTAGAAAAACGTTTGAAAAAAAGTGGTAAAAAGTGTTTTTTCGCTTTTAAGGGCCTGAAACGTGAAAATTTTAAAAATATTTTTTCATCACTTTTGTACACTTCCAAAGGGCTTTCCAACGATATACGACACCCCGTACCAAATATCTCCGGTTTTTTGATCGGCGAAAAAAAATATTTCCGATGTCGGCCCTAAGCGGGGGTGCACGTAAAAAAAAAGTTCTCGTTACCGGCTATGGACCTCTTCAGGGTCTACAAAAGCCTTGAAAAAAAATTTGAAATTTTCAATTATTTCAAAAGATATATGTAAAAACGTGTTAAAAAAACTCACTTTTTGACCGTAGACAATTTCCCGTTTAAATTAAACCCGTTTCCCTGAAAATTTCCCGGCATTAAGAATTTTTCCCTAAAAATACACTATAACCTTAACAATTTTCAGAAAACTGCATGCCTTTACGACAAACACACCCATCAGTACAAAAATCCAAATAACACTCTATTTTACCCTTTAGGGCCGATTTTCACCCTTAAGGAGTGGTTTAAAAGTGCCCTTACCCTATGTTTGGTCAAGCGATTTTTAAGGTTCCTAACCGATTTTGACATTACCAACTCGAAATTTTTCCGAAAATCAAGAGGCGGGGTATAATTATTTTTTTGTTTTTTGCAGTGGCGCCTTAAAATACAGTAAATGTTTACCCCCCCTCCCCCATCTGACGTACAATGAGTAGTTGCGCCCCCGCCCCACACCACAGCTCGGTCGGCCTGCGGCCTCCCTCGCAAAGACAGTCGATGTACATTTAGGAGACAGACAGACGAAATGCCAAACGGTCGAGTTAAAACAAAGACCTCGCTACGCTCGGTCAATAATTAATAGTACATATTTATACTTTCATTTTCCCTTTATTTTAATATTTGTTTTTCATATTATGAATTTGATAAAATATAAAAAATAGAATTCTTATTTTTTATAAAACTTTGAAAACCAAAATAAACTAATTAAAAGTATAAGGAAGCCTCTTAATGTTATAAAGGTTTTCTTCAGGATCTTTTTCTACGTAAAAAGTAATTATCAACACAAATAGGCTGCTAATTAGTGTAGCACATAACCTCCTCACACACTATTTTGTATAATTATTGATTTTATGCTCAAATTTATTTAATTTTTCCTCCGATTTTTACATCTGTAAAAATTGTATTATATTTTACCAGAACATAAGTATCACTATAGACTATTGAAATTAATCTGGTGCCCTCTGCGGTCTACTTTCGACATACCATCCAAATTTCATAAAAATTAGATGAGTCTTATTGAAGATATAGGTTTAAATAAATGTATGTATAAACTCATGTGGAAGATAAAAAAATTGGTGCAGGAGGTTGAAACATATAGGGGAACCAACAAAGGGCTAATTATGACCTATCATTTAAATTTCATTAAAAAAGTTCACAAAAGTTGAGCGACAGACCGACAGACATACACGGAACCAAAAATGTTCCCTGATGTCTGAAATGGGTTTTTGTCTTGGAATTTTTGAAAAGCTTAGAAACAATAAAAAAAGGTAATTTTTGAGTTTAACCCTTAAGCTACAACCTTACTAGTGATATTGTGACTTTTTAAAAATTACTATTATTCCAATTTTGATGAAATTGAGATGATATATCAAAGTTAGCCGACAGATGCTACCATCAACCACCAGCTACCATGTTCTGCGCACATTAAATATATTAGTAGCACACATATTTTAAAATCTATCTCATAATTATAATTTATTTTATACTCATGTCATTTGTCCAGTTACAAAACGAGAGGATGAGATGTGCCACACAAATTAGCAGACTTTTTTTTTTTAAATACTTACAGATTAAAATGCTAAATATATGGTATTATTAACTCACTTAAGATTGTGCTGCTCTAACAGAATTTGTGTGCTGGTCAATATCAAGCAGATTCAGGAGAGTAAAGAGTCTGCCCTAATTCACAGAATGATTCCTCCACCTGAAAACAAAAAATAATACTATGAATTAGTATTAGTATAATAATCTATTTCAAAATTAGAGAAGAAATTAAACAAGGAAAGGAAGCTGTAACAGTGAAAAAATACATAAAAAATAAACAAAACTTCATAGAAATTAAAGGAAGAGATGTCCTTGGTACATAGCAATCATCTTTGCTTAGGAATCTTAAGATTATGATTCGTAACTCTGGGAAGGGCCTAAATGTTTATAAATATATTGGTGTTCACTCGGCATGGCTACATAAATTGGTAGCGATTTAAGTAAAGTGGGACTCACCGGTTATGGAAGCTAATACTAAGATTTATAGAGCTGGTTGAGCAATACACAAACTCTGGGCCATCCATTAAATAAGTAGTTGCATAAGCCCTTTGGCAGGCTGTCGTGCCAAATATTATTACTATTATCATAATAGGCAGAAATTGATTAAAGAAATACAAGTAGATCTAAGAGTAACAAAAATAACACTGACTATATTAGGTAATAATTAATAATTTAGAAATTTTTTGCTGCTTAAAAATAATTTAATTTGTGTGATGTTTTTATTTTAATCTCTATGAAGATTTAACTTTTCATACATAAAAAATTGAAAATAAAATTTAATAAAAAAATATATATTTTTAATTGTATACTGAGACACAGAATGTACAAGTTATGTAATAAGAGGAAGGAATATTCTGCAATAAAAAATTCTCCTCGGTATCATGAAATAAATTGGAAAGTTAAGAAAAACAAAATGAAACTTTGGACAGATCCCAACTGACAACAAACTAAGATATAAAAAAACTATAGATACCTGATTCATATTGTATACAACAAAAAAATAGACAGTGGTCTAGCTAGAGATTCATACTAGTCTTAGATACAACTACCAATATCCATAAAAGACAAGGGAACACTGAAATATAAAACATCAGAATACTGATTGTTCACTCTAGTCTAGACTGGAGAATCCCTATCCCTACAAACAAAACATCCTAGGTACTAAAATAGTATAACCGGATTGCTTATCAGAAAAAAAATACAAATAAATAAAATAGTTTAATTATACAACACAATAAATAAACAATAAGAACACATCTTATTTTCTTAACATAAAAATGAATATTTAAATTAATTTACATAATAAAATTAAATTAAAGCTATATAAAGCTTCAGTCTAACCAGTCAAATCGTATTAAAAATACCCATAACGCATAATTCCGTTGAAATATTTTGTTTTTATCTTTTGTAAATCTTGGTTTCGGATTTTTTGGGTGAAAACAATTATTTTTCTTTAAAGTAAGAAAAAGTAAAAATATATGCAATTGGACATCCACCCACCCCTGTTTCTTAATTACTCCATTTACATTAATTTCTTTAGGATCTCCCTCTTGTTAACTAAGGAGCTAAGTTAAAAGGAATTTGGGGTTTTAATTAAAAAGGTTTTTTTTTATAAAATTTAACAGCCTTCATTAAGTCAATCTAGTTTACTTCCTTTAACTGAATCCTGTAATTAAACATGGGATTTTGGTATAAAAATGATTAAGGGAATAACAAGTGTAATTCATTTTAAAAGGGCTTTTTCTGGTTAAATATCCTCAAAATAAGGATATAAAAAAACTGAGTGCACAGACAAAAAAATTATTCATTTTGATTCAAGGTATATTTAAACAAAAAATAACCAAGAGTGTCAGATTTAAGATAAAATTAACAAGAGTTTTGGTCATGGGCATATCCAGCTCAAAACAGAAGAAAGCAACCACACCTAATGATCAGTTTTAAGTATGTTTAAAAATAAATCAATTAAAGGAGATATTATGGAATTTAAATACAGCATCAATAATTGAGAAAGTTTTGTTTGATTTATCAGACCTATTTTTTGGTCCATCTTGGAAGGGGGGTGCCCTCTGCGGTCTACTTTCGACATACCATCCAAATTTCA
>KZ651211.1:689530-712197 GCA_001010745.2 Gerris buenoi
TATATATATATATAAGTTTAACAGTAATTATGTAAATTAGAACAAATTGCATTAAAGAGAGTTCTCTTATTTTGAGAGATTATGAGGCAATGGAGTTTAAATCACAAGGGAGTGACACATTCAAGGAATTGGAAGCATTTTAAAGAAGCGTGATTAAGAAGAGTAAAAAATGCCCAAAAATAAGTTATTAGAAAGTTAAGTTAATAGAAAGAATAAGGATTAAAGTCAGAGCTGACCGGTGTAGAAAAGTTATAGTTATCATGCTCAGATAGTTAACTAATCGAAGCTAAACAAAAAGCATATATCATATTTTAGCATTAGGTTAAATCATGGTGGCTGCAAGCAGTTACTCTTCAACAAGGTCCAGAAAGTTTTAGGCAAAATGGATAAACAATTAAATCAGATTTTCTAAACCACATAAATATTTATCCAGTTAGTCAATACAATAACAATATAGTAAATACTGCACCATATAAATAACATTTATAATGGAAAATTATGAACTATTTTCTTCCATTCAATTTTTGAGTAGTCTAACAACAAAAATTACAATGCTTAATGATAGCTAAATTGATATTGTAGTAGTAAGGTCCTAGTACAAGACAGGTAGGACGAAGCACTTCTTCGAACCTAGCAATTAGGCCATCATTTAGGCCCAATTTACTAGTCTCATGGTAGAGAGTTCCAGCCACTTCACACATCATAACTCTGTACATTGTACCGCCGAAGCGATTAAGATGGGATCATTAGTGAATCGAACCCACTACCTCGTGCCACCCGTAATTCAGTGATGGGTGAGCAGACGTGGTAAGTAATTTTATCCACATGAGCAAGCCAGCTCTCTAGTTGATATAAGTCTCATATTCAGTTCAGAAACACAATTAAACACTGTGAATGACATTAATTCACATATGTGTTAACCCTCTTTAACCCTCTAGTGGGCATATCAGTCTGTGAAACCTCTATAACATCAACTTTGACTAAACTTGTGGGGCTCAGTGATCTCTTCAGATGTATCCTGTATTGCCTTACCTCTTAGTCTCTCCCACTCGCCGTTTCCTGGTAGTTTTTGTTTACTAAAACATTAGATTTTCCTAAACGGACTAGAACAGGAATGGGCACGCATGAGGTCAGTGAGAGCCTCATTCTAGTTTTTCATGTATTATAAAAAGCAACACCATAATTGCAAAGTATTAAATACAGAAATTAAAATGTAATTTCATTCATATACTTGCATATTCTACATAAGTCTTAAGTAATGAACTTCATTGTTGAGTACAAAGATTTATTGCAATATGTTTCTTAAAGTATTTTTCTTAAGTCTTTCTAAAAATATGGATATTTTAATTCTGGCACGTGTTATTAACTGTAGAAATAGATTTGTGCTGCATTTGCCCTGATTCCTGGTCCTCTTATAACCTCCTCCTCTGATAACTCAAATTTCTTAGACAATTTTTCAACAAGTATTATTCCAGAGAGGGAAAATCTATCATCAATAATATCACAAATAAATCAATAGGCACACAATCACAAAATAGGCAAATGTAGTGATGTAGGTAAAGCAGCCGGAATTACACCAGAAATGCTGAAGTACATGGGGCCAGAAGGGCAAGGGCTTCTGTACCAAGTCCTCTGTAAGGCTTGGCGCTCAAAAGAAATTCCTGAGGACTGGGAAACTGCTGTCATTATTCCCGTCTTTAAGAAGGGAGATAATAGAGAGTGCTGTAATCATAGAGGCATTTCGCTACTGAATGTAGCGGGAAAGATCTATAGCAGGATATTGGAGGAAAGACTGAGAGCAGAAGTAGAGCCTCTTCTGGACGACATGCAATGCGGCTTTCGCCCAAATAGAAGCACTCAGGACCTGATATTTACTCTAAGACAGCTGGCAGAAAAGACGATAGAGTTTGACAGGGAAATTCATCTGTGTTATGTAGATTTGCAAAAGGCCTTCGACAGTATTCCTTGGCAAGTAATATGGACTGTCCTTGAGAAAAGAGGTATCTCAAGGAATCTAGTGGATAGAATAAAAAGTTTCTATATAAATGCCGAAACTTTGTTCGAACGGCAAACTCAAGATCCTCAGAATTCTCCACAAACATGGGAGTTAGGCAGGGAGATATTTTGAGCCCTCTTCTATTTATCATCGTAATGGATGATATTGCAAAGTCGTGTGAAGAACAAATACGAGGGTACCGTCTTGGTAATTGGCAAATGCAGCGGGTAACCCTATCAGCTATGGCATTTGCAGATGACTTGGTATTAGTTGGAAAGACAGCCGAAAAGCTCCAGAGGACAGTCGGTATCTGGACTAACGAGCTCAAGACAAGAGGACTTACGATTAATGTAGCCAAGACGAAGACCATGGTGATTGCGAGGGAAAGGAAAGAGCACCAAATCATTATACAAGGAGAGCAGCTGGAACAAGTTCCAAGCTTTAAGTACCTTGGAATGTTCATAAGTGAGGATGGCAAGATTACTGCGGAGGTGGAAGCAAGAATAGCGACCACAGGCAGACTTTTCCACGCAATAAACAGGGGATTCATCAGTAAGGCAGAAGTCAGTAAGAAAACCAAGATGACGGTATTCAAAACCATATACGTACCCACCTTGACTTATGGATGTGAATCTTGGGCTCTAACGAAGAAAAAGAAGAGCCGAATCCAAGCGACAGAGATGAGATTTCTAAGAAGAGTGGGAGGCAAAAGCAGGAGAGACCGAATAAGAAACTCCACTATAAGAGTAGGCTTAGAGGCACAACCAATTCTGCGCACTGTGGAAAACGCCCAGTTGCGGTGGTTTGGCCACGTGCAAAGGATGGGTAATCAACGACTGCCCAAAAAAGTCTATGAAGCAAGGTGTGAGGGAAGAAGACCCAGGAGAAGAAAAAGGACAACTTGGATGGACAATATCACATCCACCCTGGCCGAGAGGGGAATGTCTGTACAACGTGCTCGGACAATATCCCACAATAGAGAGACGTGGAAATCCTTTTGGTCATCCTCTACACCAAACGGTAGAAGAGGACTCGACTAAGTAAGTAAGTAAGTAAGTAATTCTGGCACGTGTTATTAACTGTAGAAATAGATTTGTGCTGCATTTGCCCTGATTCCTGGTCCTCTTATACCTCTGATAACTCAAATTTCTTAGACAATTTTTCTACAAGTATTATTCCATAGAGGGAAAATCTATCATCAACAATATCACAAATAAATCAATAGGCACACGATCACAAAATAGGCAAATGTAGTGATGTAAATTATCAAAATTAAAAAGGATATAAATTTTGATTGAGAGCAGCACTTAACAAAGAGCTAAAAAGGCTCTGGGAGCCTCATTTGCCCATCACCGGACTAGAAGGATAAACTATAGCAATGAATAAAACATCAGAAATTTCAACTTAATCTTGTAAGGAAACTTTCTCTTTTCTCTAAATTTAAATTTAGATAAAAATCAAGAGTTTGAGTTAAAAAAAAAGTAGTATTCTTCAGTGGTGGATCTAGGCTTTCCAGCGCCCGGGGCAAGAATATTTTCGGCGCCCCCCCCCCCCCCTCTCCTTTTTTTAGGTTAGGTTTTTCTATGACGTGAAAAAAAAGAAAGAAAAACATCCAATTAAACCTATTAAAATTGAAAAATTTGGAGAAATTTTAATTTGAATTATTCTATTGTCTTCTTAACGTCATACTCTTCTCTCAATCCTACATATTTGCCTTTCATGCTGTAAGAGTTACGTTTCTAATCCTTAGGAGAGAGAACTTAGGATGTGGTATATTATTTGAAACCTCGTCTCTGGTGTCCATTCAATACTTATATCTTTACATATTCCATCAGCCATCCTTTTCTTTTTTTGTTTACGCACCTCGCACCTCTTTAAATTCATGATCTATGTTAAGGTCTTAGCTTCAGTGACTACATCTCTTGCATTATTTTCCCTAGTTTCCTCCAGTATATGGCGGTAAATGTGAATAACTGATTGAGCAATTGTGATATCTTATTTCTGGAGAAGTTTGTTGACAATGTCAATCCTAGTTAGCTCCTTGAACTAAAAGCAAGAAAATATCACAAATTCAAAAGTGCTAATACTTTTTAAAAGACTCCTAGCTTCTGGTTTTGTTTCAGAACTTGAAGTCCATCCACCAAAGTTAGTGTCTGCTTTATAAGTGACGCTCGCAGCATTGACCCCAAAAGTTCAAATCATCACTGAGTTTTGGTTATTACTTCAGAAAGTGCCACCCGTCTTCTCACTAACTGTGAAAAAAAAATCAATGAAATTCTTTCAAATCTCTGGCCCGCACTTAAGTTTACGTATCTAATGACTTGAGACATCCGCTCCAAGTGGCTAACATCAGGAGTACAGTCAAACACGACAGAAAAATACTTTGCTTCTCTTAAGTAACTCAGAATGTTTCCTCTTACCTTTGTTGCAATGATATCCAAAAACTCGTTGGATATTGTGCGAAAAGTAACTGACCTAACCTTTTTTTTAGGGCGGATTATGTGTTCTCTTAGTTGGGGTGTGGTATCGAGAGAGTAAGTCAATGGTGTTTAAGAGCTTGAAGTAAGTCATGCTAAGAAGAAGAGTAAGTCACGCTAAGAAGAAGAGTAAGTCATGCTTTTTAAGAACTTTCCACTACTGGGATCACCAAAGTCAAGGCTTACATCCGATCCTCGAAAAGCACTCCCTTGATAGGCTAAATGCATAATTACATCAAGAACGGCATATAAAACTGACTTCCATCAGTGATTCTCTTCCTGCGATATTTGTTCCTGTAGTTCTTTGTCAATCCCTCCTTTATTTAGAGAAACCTAATGTTTTCCAAGAACCAAAACTTTTTTTGTAACTTGATGATTTTTTGTGTTCTGGAATTTATTTATTTAACTTCTTCCACTGCCTGAGACCTTCCTCCTTAGCCATATGGGAAAAATCCTGCTCTGAAAATAATTTGCACGAATAGGTGACTAGAAATTCCCCATTACCAAGCGTAAAACTTTTCTTTCTGGGAACTATTCTATAGTAATAAATCCTTATTCTAATCCCCTCATCCATAGCAAGTTCCACCGTTTTACCGCCAACGGATTTATACCCCCAACCGCGTTTACCAGCTCAAACCACCCACCCCCGAGACACAGAATATGTATAATGATATTTATTTGTTTTGCGAATCATCTTAAAAATTTTCCATTTTGGAGTCACATCAAAAAATTAAAATTAAAAAATCATATAAGTCTAAGTTCAATGCATGTGCAAATGTGAAATTACATATACAAGATTTTTACTTTTAATGTACATATTAATTTACTATGGGTCCCAAACATGTTTATTTTAATTCTTGGCGCCCTTGCAGATTTCTATTGCGCCAAAGGCGCCCTTTGCATAACATAACTGCTACAGCAAATACATAAATAAAATACTAATTTTATTTATTATGGAAACATTGGTTTCCAAACATTTTTTGTTTCTCGGCTGCACCTTGCTGATTTCCTGTTGCTCCAATAATAAATCAGGGCGCCCTTCGTCAAATTCATTTAGTAAACTTTAATAGGTGTTTAATTAACCCATTCAATTGAATTATTTTCCAAACATTTTTTATTTCTTGGAGTCCTTGATGATTCCTCTCGCTCCTAAGGCGCCCTACATATGACTATAACAAACAGCTACCCTACACACTTAGCAAACATTAGCAAATATATAAATATTTCAATAATTATTACTGGATTAATTGAGAGGGGTGACTGGTTTCCAATCTTGTTTGATACTGGGCGCCCTCGGTAATATCTGTGGTTCTAATGGCGCCCTTTGTCAATTTTATTTAGTCGACTTTAAAAGGTGTAAATTAATCCATTCAATTTGAATTATTTTCCAAATATTATGTTCCTTGGCACCCTTGCTCCAAAGGCGTACTACATATGACTATAAAATAACAGCTACACACTTTGTAAATAAGCGAATATATAAATATTTCAGTAATTACCGGATTAATTAAGATGGGTTTCCAATCTTGTTTGATACTGGGTGCCCTCGGTAATATCTGTTGTTCTAATGGCGATGGCGCCCTTTTTCAAATTCATTTAGTCGACGTTAAAAGGAGTAAATTAATCCATTCAATTTAAATTATTTTCCAAATATTATGTTCCTTGGCGCCCTTGCTCCAAAGGCGCCCTACGTAAGACTATAGCAATAACAGCTACACACTTTGTAAATCTCTGTTGTTCTAATGGCGCCCTTTGTCAAATCGTTCAAAAATTGAAAATGGAAATGAAATAGGGAACACTTTTAATATTTCGTTTGGCTTCCTTTCAGTGGGCGTTTTACGCCAATTTTAGCACATACACTTTATTTTATGCAGTACAAAAAAAAAAAAAAAAAAAAAAAAACCAGGCTAGTTATGGGGTAACAAGAATACTAACAAAGTAATTGCCAAATGATGAAAGTCCTGAGCTCTCATTGGCTCACTGCCTCATTTTTTCAATGCAATAAAACTTATTAGGTGATTACTGTAATTACACACAGACTAATAAAGAAGATGATCCCAATCTGACAATAGACAAGAATATGCTAGGACTATTTCAAGTTTATGAAACTTTGGAAATTTAGAGGAAGCACTGTTTTCCTCTCAAAATAGAGAAAAGGAGTGTTTTTAAAAGTTTATGAAGCCCTATGTCAGGAAGAGGTAATGGTGTGGCATGATAAGATGTGACCAATTGAATATAACTCAGTTATCATTTACTGACTTTTCGGCAGCAATAACTGCGTAGTAGGTATATAAAACAACTTTACACTTCTCAATTAAAATCTTCAATGCATAAGGTATTGAAATTGCAAAGGTAATATAAAATAAAAAGCTTATTGAGTTATCAAGACCAAATAAGGACTCTCAAATGGATTTAAAAAATAAGAGTGGCTAAAGATGTCGACATTCAGCGGTTAGAAGTTTGTTCTAAGATTTTGTGGCAATTACTCATAGTAAGGCTCTACCGCTCTTTGAGGTTAGAAAAATCATTAAAATTAAAATTTTATTGGTTCTGAGCAAGATTATCAAAAATCTAAGTACAGGCTTCATTCATAATTTTAATTGTGCACAATTTGAGCCCTATTTCAACTCCCTACTACAATAAATATAAATACTAAAACTATTTCAATACAAAAAATGTTATCATTGTAATGAAATGGCAACTGTACTATTTATCATAAGAAGTTGAAATAGGGTTCAAATTGTGTAGAATTAAAATTGGGAATGAAGCCTGTACCTACTTAGATTTTTGAAACCTTACTAAGAACCAATATAATTTTAATTTTACTGTTTTTCCTAACCTCAAAGGGTGGTAGAGCCTAAAAGAAGCTTATAATGAAAAACTAAAATAGCTAATGTTCTATACAGAGTGTGTTATATCATCCTAAAAGAGGTGTAGTTCAAAAATCAAACAGCGTCTTTACACAAATTTAATTGTTTTAAACGGTTTTGGCTGTTCTAAATCAGCCTTCTTCAGATAATTTAAAAAACAAAAGGGTGTGAAAATAAGGTATAATTCGATTTTAAAACAAGAAGAAAAAAAATGAGTGAAATCAATGGAATGCAAAATTACCTGTTAGCAATTATTTGATGTACTCAATTTTTAAGTATTGATTTCAGTTTTTTTTTTCTTGTTATACAATCTAGTGTTACCTAATTGTACACCAACTAGTTTAAGTTTGCAACTTTGTTTTAGCTGAATTAGAAACCGGTCAAATTGTTTCAAACACAATAGATTTTTTGTGAAGACCTAGTAGAGACCTATCACAAATTGGAGAAAAACACAATTGAGGTGTTTAATCAGTTGAAATTATTCAAATTAAATTAAATTAAATAATCTTAACTTTTCCTGTCAGTGCAAATTACTACTTGCTTGTGGGCATGGACTGAGATTTGTATTTTTAACCAACTGATAAACATTGTACATACAAAGCTTACTTTCAAGCTATTATGGCAACCTGAAAAGGAACACCTACCTCTTAAATTTTTGAGTCAAATTTAAACGTCCTCATATTGCATTGATTCTCCAGGTCCTTTTTTTTTATTCCTTTTACTTGCTTTAGATATCTGCAGTGCTAATAAAGACTTCACAATATTATCACTTACTAGTTCGGCTATGTTCCTTATTATTGTAACATTGTTTTCAAAATTATTTTAAAAAATTTAAAACACAAGTCCAGCGATTAGGACATACTAAACTGAGAGCTAAACAAAGGATAAAGCAAAAGAGGGTGGTGAAATATTTTCACGTTTTTCTTACTTCCCTACTTCATTTAAAATTTCAAATTGCAATGTATCCTTATTTAGTTTAAGGTAACAGGTTTATACAGTTTAAAGTTATCAAGTATTATAAATAATAATTCTAACAGAGTGTTAATAAGTCCGTTTAAGTCATTATTTAAACCCCCTCAATGGTTTTAAAGAAAAAAATCAGACAC
The DNA here is from genome assembly GCA_001010745.2 of Gerris buenoi. Classification (NCBI taxonomy): domain Eukaryota; kingdom Metazoa; phylum Arthropoda; class Insecta; order Hemiptera; family Gerridae; genus Gerris; species Gerris buenoi. The sequence continues at coordinate 697,980 of KZ651211.1, forward strand.
AGACGTCTCAGGTTGTTACCTTACCAAATAATTCAATATTGGCAGATATTAAGTATAATAGTGGAGAAATATCTAATAGAAAGGTATAATTGATAAGTATTTTACCTCAATTGGCAAAATAGTTCTAAATTTACTTACTTTAAATCAAAATTTAAAAAAATATATATATTTTAAAATGACTACGAATTAAATTTTAGCAAAGTTGCTTTTCCTGTATCCTTCATCCATTTCCTACACTCTATAATCTTCCCAAAATAATGCAAGGGTCAAGGCTTAAGCGTTAGAATAGAAATGTAGCAAATTATAATTTCAAAGAAAATGGTAAACTTAAGTGAGTCTCAAATTATTTGTAAACATAAAGAGTTAACAAAAACAGGTTTATTTAATAGGGAATTACTGTGACTATAGGTTTGTTCCAACAACACTTCTAACTAGTACCAAACTGTACGACGCATGCACATTAGCGAATAACGATCAATTGTGTCCGTTGCGCATGCGTCGGACAGTTCCAAACCAGTATGAAGTGTGGTTGGACAAACCTTATAACTGTTAAAAAAAATAAAAAATTAAATTAAAATTAAACGTGCAACATTTATCTATCACCTCTGCAAATAATAGCCATATTATGACTTAAGGCACATAAACATATAAATAATAAACAACTCGGCAGCTAATACAATAAATAATATTAAATATTTTAAAATTTGAGCAAAATCCTTGCTATATCAAAAAATAATTACTGCAGTGCAATTAGACAAAAAAAGGCTTCACTTCGGAAAAATGAGGGGAAAGCTGAATTTTAGCATGAACCTTAATATTATTGAGGTTCTAAACAACATGTCAAAAGTCCCCATTGATACGAATGCTGCTAAAAGAACTACACGAGGTCAAAGGTCATAAAATAGGTTTTTTGTGAATATTTCATTAACGGTCACGTTTACAGAAAAAAATACAAGTAATCAAATTTGTAGCTTAGAACATTTCCTACAAAAAAGACCTCATGACTTTTATTTGTAGGTGTAACGGTTTTGGAGATAACCTCAATTTACCTTCTCATTTATCATGAAACGTGCACTCCTTTCCACACCACCTTAGGCCCAATTCACACACGAGTGGCGTGGGTCTGGCGTTGCGCCAGTCTATGCCACCTCTATAAGCTAATTTAGGGCCCAATGTGCACTGGTAGAGAGTGTCAAGTGGCGCCTCCACCGCACACCACTCCGACGCCACTCGTGACTTATCGAAGTGGCGTGCCAATTGCAAACCATTCATTACTTTTTACAAAAGAATTTTGTACTAAATTTAAACTATCTAGATTAAAAACTGTGGGAGTTGTGCATGAAACAGCTAAAAACCACTCAAAACATTATTGCAAGTTGTTGCCAAGTGACATCTTGCTCTATGAACCTAAGAGGTTTATGGAAGTGAATAGAAGAAAACAATAAGTTACGGGTTTGGACACACAATTACCATATTTTAAATCTGCTCCAAAATTATCATTGAACCATAGAAGCATGGTGTAAAGAGGTCTTTAACTAGTGATGCGGTGCATAAAGAACTCGCGTAGAAATGTGCTTTTATATCAGCCGGAATTAAGTTCTCAATAATGATATCAGGACAATATTGTAGTGAATACCTGGCATTCTTATTCAACCTGAAGAAAGCATTAAAATTATTTTGTCTATAATTTTTATTTAATAATATTATCGCGAGCTCGCTACGCTCGCCTGTTGATTCGGCATTTATAGTAAATATTCACTACAAATAAGTGTATAAAAACAGTATTAGTACACGTAATCAATAACATGTCATACAATTAATGCAAGGCTCGCTGTACTCGCCTGTTTATACAGTATTTACATAATATAATAATTATTAAAGAAGGCTCGCTACACTTCCTTTATTTTATTCAGCATTTGTAGTCAATATTTATTAAATGGTTATTGTAGGCTCGCTATGCTAGCCTGTTTATACGGTATTTATACGTAATCAATATTTAATACAATTAATCCAAGGCTCACAACGCTCGCCTCTTTGATTTAGCATTTGCAGTAAATATTTATTAAATAAGATTATTGTAGGCTCGCTACGCTCGCCTGTTTATAAGGTATTTGTACATAATCATTGTTTAATATAATTAATGCAGGCTCGCTGCGCTCACCTGTTTTTACAATATTTATACCTATATAATCGGCAGTATTTATATGGCTCGCTGCGCTCGCCTATTTGATTCGGCATTTGTAGTCAATATTTACTGTATGCTCGCTACGCTCGCCTGTTTATACAGTATTTGTACGTAATCATTATTCAATCTAATTAATGTAGGCTCGCTACGCTCGCCTTTTTTTACAGAATTTATATATAATCGACAGTATTTATAAATGGCTCGCTGCGCTCGCCTATTTGATTCGGTATATGTAGTTAATATTTATTAAATGGTTATTGTAAGCTCACTACGCTTGCCTGTTTATACGGTATTTGTACGTAATCATTATTAAATGAAATTAATGTAGGCTCGCTACGCTCGCCTGTTTTTACAGTATTTATATATAATCGGCAGTATTTATATATGGCTCGCTGCGCTCGCCTATTTGATTCGGCAATTGTAGTCAATATTTTTTAAATGGTTATTGGTTATTTTTGGCTCGCTACGCTCGCCTGTTTATACAGTATTTGCACGTAATCAATATTTAATACAATAAATGCAAGGCTCGCTACGCTCGCCTGTTTGATTTAGTGTTTGCAGTAAATATTTATTAAATAAGATTATTGTAGGCTCGCTACGCTCGCCTGTTTATACGGTATTTGTACACAATCATTGTTCAATATAGTTAATGCATGCTTGCTACGCTCGCCTGTTTATACAGTATTTATGGACAAACATTATTTAATAAAATTAAAGAAGGCTCGCTACGCTCGCCTGTTTATACAGTATTTGAACGAAATCTTAAGTTATGAATGTTTGATTCAGCATTTGTAGTAAATATTTATTAAATAAAGTTTTTTTATAATTTCGTTATATTGGCCACCATCTTGACAATAATATATGTAAAATTTTAATAGTTAGGTATTCCTATCCTACTCTTTAAGACCTTTAAATTGACGTATATCATGTCATACTAACTAAAAACTTTTTGTTTTCCACCTTATTGGCCGCCATCTTGAAAAAATGAATTATGAAATTTTAAAAATTATTGACTCTTTTCTATCTTTTATATACATTTAGATTAATGTAGGTATAAAATGCCATGAAGATTTTTTTTTAAAAGTCCACCATATTGGCCGCCATCTTGAAAATATTAAGTAGAAAATTTTAATACTTAGATATTCCTTTCCTACACTTTAAGACCTTTAAATTGATGTATAACATGTCATACTGACTACAACCTTTTTGTTTAGTCGTCCACCATATTGGCCGCCATCTTGAAAAAATGAAGTGTGAAATTTTAGTAATTACATATTATTTTTCTCCTCTTAAAGGCCTTTAAAATGATGTATAACACATTATGCTCACTAAAACTATTTTTTTTAGTCGTCTGCCATATTGGCCGCCATCTTGAAAATATTTAGTGTGAAATTTCCAAAAACTATACAGTTGTCACAAATGGTGAGGTGCATCTTTGTGCCAAAATTCGTTGAAATTGGTCAATTTTTACTCCAGTTATCGTTGGACAAACAAACAAACAAACACACAAACAAACACACAAACTTTTCAAATCCCAAGTCTCTGAAATAAAGAACTCACTGTGCTCGTTCAATTAATTCACACATAATATTTAAAAGTGGGCCTAGAAATAAAAAGTATTGGGCTATACCTAGTATTATTTTAAGATAAAATCAAATCTTCATATCTATGTAATATAAAAGTGATAACATCTCTCCAATAATATATTTTGACCTAGCAATTTACTAAAAAAAAAAGTACAAGAAACCACAAAAACGAGGAATATTACTATTTAAACATAAGAGAAATTATTTAGTTGACTTAACGGTTTTACAACTGTTCGCAATATCATAATAATAACAATAAGTATAAATATGTACTTATATTTTGAGGGACGATATTTCTTCTTTATAAAATCACTAATATCTCTAATGGGTTTATAGTTTATAGAGAACGTTATTAATTATCATATCGGGAGTGCTCTCTTAGCCCTAACACCTAATACCATCACCTAATTCTACGCTAATTTAATCAAAAACCAACTGTAATTAATTTGTTCTGGAAAAAGAAAATTAGCAAAACACAATGTGGCAACTTAATTTATCACAAATGTCGGTGTAGATCTTCGATAAAAACAATATTCAATGAATAGTGCAACCGTAAATAATTAAAAATTTCATGTGCACAAGTAAGAGTATTTTATTTATTTACAGAATGCGTCTTACAACAATCAAACTGTTGATAATAAGTTAAAAATTAATTATTAAATAACCGTTTACTTACCAGTTTACGTTCTCTTTGCATTAATTAAAAATAATCAAGCAACGAACTCAATTTTTCAATAGTTTATTAAACAAAATAAGGATTTTCACTCGATTTCAAAGTTTCAAAACGAAAACCGACCCCGATTCACAGCGGCAAGCGGGAACTGAATCCTGTTCGTTATTTAAACTTTGACCATATTCTAACCTTTACTGTTCATTCAAAAACTCATCACTTGCTTCAATCAGTAAAATCAAGAAAGAATAAGAAATCTAATCAAAAAGTGTCGCCGTAAATAGTAGCTACATTTTATTTTCTGTATGTTTACATATTTATAAACAAAAATGTTAGTTCAAACTTGCATTTATATATTGTACAAAGATATAGTCTGAATCGCATTGACTTAAGGCTGCATTGGAACGGGGGTCGTTCCTCGCGTCCTATGAATATATAAACTCCTTTAATATTAAGCCTAAAAACTTTTTATGCATATATATAGTTTAAAAAATGGCCAAAAGGTTGTTTTTGTTATTTCTCGTCTCACTCAATATTACTCATAACAATTATTATGTTAGATTGATAGATAATAGCTACATTTTATGTAACTAGGCAGCAAAATTGAATTTTGCTGATGCTGATAAGTTTTTAAGTTTTAGTTCCGAGCCAAAGGGGAAGGATAGGCTAAACAAATTTACTGCAGAGGCGAAGCCGAGGCAGGCAAATGTTAATTACCTGCTGATGTGTAATCGAAGCAGGTAATCTTTAAACGAGTCAGGAACGTTTCCTTTGCTGCATAGTTACATACAATATTTTATCTACTAACGGCAGAAAAATTACACTAATTATAATTATTATATTCCCTTTTTAATATATAAAAGATTCTTAAAAATTAAAGCTGTAAAAAAACGAAAGTTTGAGTCATCAAGAATAGAAAACAAAACAAAGGCAAAACAATTCAGTGTTACCACTTATTTTTATTAACAACTGTTTTTTTTTTTCTCATTTTGTTGCGGTTTTTTTTAACTAATCATTGTAAAATAATAAAATTTGTTTATCACTATAATTATTTAAGTTATATTAAAAAAATACTCTGCCAATTAGTGTGGCACATAGCTTCCTCGCGATATAGTACGCAAAGAAACTATCAACTTAAGAAATAAAAATATACCTCGATAAAAATAATCAAAAAGTTGGAACGGCGTGGGGCTGTTCCAGTAAATATTTATTAACGTTGGTTCTAACCAACATTTTGGAGAAACAAACCAACATGCGCCAAAAGTTAGCACACAAAATAATAAATTTAATAAAAAAAAACACCCAGCACAAAAAATCATAGAAGCCCCTATATAAACAGGTTTCAATTTTACCCACCTCAAAACTAAAAATATCACAAAATTGAATATAACAAAAATTAATTTACTATTCAAGAGCTTTTCAACGATATACATCATATTATAAAAGATTAACTTTAATATTTTTGTACCTCTGTACTTTGAGGTACAAAAATTATATTTTTAAAAAACAAACAATACAAAAGGGCATTAATTAAACTAATAAATAATTAGAAATNAATCGAAGTTGGGTATCATTTGAAAGGTATTGAAATTTGGTTCACAAAAATATATTTTGTTTCAAAATTGGCGGCTATTTTACCCCTAAAAGAATTCAATAAGCGCATACCGAAGATAGTAAAGAATAATAATAATATATGCACATCTTGATTTTTAAAAGTTAACAATAGATGTTTTTGTTTTAAAAAATATATAAATATAATTAATTTTTATGACCGAAGAAACCCTTTTAGTAACTTGCTGGCAAGTACTTGACGGGATTTTTATAAATTGATTTCAAACGGATCTTTATTTTCAATTTTTTTTTTTTTTAATTTTAACTTTTTTAAAACCAATAATTTAATTTATTTTGTTTCAGCCTTTTGACAAAAGCCCCAAACAAAAATATGCAAGACTTCATGATGTAGCTTCCATAGAAAATATAGAACAAGCTCTTATGAAAGGACGTAAGTATTTTTCTTATCTATATTAATAAATATTTTTATTTCACTCTAGTTAATAGTTCATGGAGAATTTTTATCGTTTAGCATGACCCATACTCTGGACCCAGGAGTAAAATTTATAAGTATAAAGTCTGACTCCCAGAGTTAGTGTCGAAATTGTTAACTGTATTATAGGATGATCACTCCTAAGATGTAACCGTTTACCTGTTATTCTTAAAACGAGCTTGTAATACAAGAAAGTGTTGCAGGTTAATCAACAATACATATGGTATAAGCACCTATATAATAAGTGTAATAATAAACAAATATTAATATTACGTATACTAAGCTAAGAGAGGTAGAAAGTTAATTTATCTATAGATTATCTACAATTACTATTTATTTGAAAGAGATTTTTGCAAAAGCTTCAATCCAACCATAAATGATAAATAATGTGTGGAGATGACCCATAGTAAATTTATGAAGAAAAAAGAAATCTATAACAAAAAAAATCTTAATCTATAATAACAAACATTTGCTCCTAGTATATGAATTAATTCTTTACTAAGCTATAACTTAATGTTATTTATTGTTTCAGGGACAAACGTTGATTCTGGCCTTATTTTAGGTGTTAATAGCGTTAAACAGTATGATGACGATTTAATTCAGGTTGGTTTTCCATTCTTTGGAAGAAGAACACATTTACGTTGTATATTATCTGTTACTTGGTATTCAGCATGACTAAGCTAGAATAATTACTATATTATATTAAAATAATTGTCAGACATTGTTTTTTTTTGGGGGGGGGGGGGGGAATCTTGGCTCTCAAAAGGCAATATTGGCGATAAAAAGCTTAATACTTCATATATTTGTAATCTACTTTTCAGTACATTTCATTTTTGATACCCCACACTCGAAAATTGAAAAAAAAACTATAAAATTATGAGCTCAGCACATTTGTGCGAATGCGAATAGCGTATGCGGATTTAAAAATTTTAATTTTGCCATATTTTTACTTTGAGTGGTTCAAATAGTTACATGAGAATTTCAAATTTCAACTTTCTAGCTTTAACTGCTCGGGGATATGAACCAAAGTACGACGGAGAGACAGACTCATCACCCTCGGCATAAGGGTTTACTGATGGCCTAAGAATCCCTAAAAATATAAAAGAGAAGGAAATACCAGAAGTAGAAGTAAATGAATTCAATGTTTCTCTATTTACTCTCGACCTCGACCACCAAATTCCAACTAACTCAAAAGAAAAGTAACCTGGAAACCTCCCATTAACAATATACATTAACTTTAAAGGGAAACTAAAAACTGGTAATTGTTTAACCCTTATAATAAAAATTAGACGAGTTTTTATTGTAATAGTTATGATAATTATAACAGTTTTGAAATGAACAAGTACCAAAAAATAATCAGTAAAAGAAATCAGTGGGTTTTATATGCCAATTCAATTATTCCATATGCGGGACAGGGTTTTATTTGAGGCTGAGGTCATGACAGCCTAGCTTTATTTGTTAACACCTAAATAAAGACAAAACATAAAGCCTGATATTCCGCTACTATTAATTTAAATTTTTTCAAACATATCTGTATAAGAGGTCTCCTATAGTCTATAGTCATCTTTTTAGGGTTTTATAGATACTTCTCAAAACCCTTATGCCGAGGGTGATGTGTCCGTCTGTCCGGCGCTCTTTGGTTCATAGGGCCGAACCGTTTAAGCGATAGTGCTGAAATTTGAAACACTGGTGCATCTTTTTGACCCAACCACAGGAAAAATATTCAGAAGTTCAACATTAAATTGCGCATGCGCAATTCGCAAAAATGTGGTAGTAAACTCAAAAAAAAAAAAAATATATATATTTTTTGAGTGGGGTATAAAAAAAAGCTGCTGAAGAGTAAGACGCAGATATATATAGGTACATGCTTTTTTAAATTTTGCTTTCCTTTATTGGGTAAAAAAAATCAAAATATACCCCAAAACCGTCAAAGTTTAAAAATTAAAAAATTGATAACTTCAAAATGGCGGCCAATATCGAAATGAAATTTGATGAGCTTTTTTTTCATATAGAGAGGTACATTTGTGCCTAATTTCAACTCGATCAGGAGCATTTTTGATTTATTACGATTTTTTTTTTAATTTTTGCTGAATCAGCAAACTGGGTTCAAGATGGCGGAAAAAGTTTATTTTCCGGGCGGCACCACTTCAGGTAAGGACAGATTTTTCTGCCAAGTTTCAACTCTCTAGGTTAAATACCTTGGGCGCTACGATAATAACACACATACATACATACACACATACACATACGTCATGCTGAAAACAACTCAGGAGGTCTTAAAAACACCTAAAATGGATAATTCCGTTCAAATCTCGAAAAAAAATGTTTTGGTGAAAACAATACTTTTCCTACTATAGGTAATGAGGAAAAGTAAAAATAATAATTTTAAATATTATACAAAATACCAATGCTAGCTTTGAAAATAAGGTTTAAACAAACATGAATCATGAACCATGTACGTAAAGAAACGTACGATGCAGAATATATAGAGGAAGGAAATAGCTCGTCATACTTCAAACTATGAATAGCAAAGGAGATTCTACTTCGAATAATAATTAAGTTCGGCAAAAAAATCATATCGCATATCTACTCTACCAATAAAAACTGTGACGTTAAGTCTAGAAATGTGAAATTCTATAAATTTCAATGCTTGCTTGAGTTATAATTGGATTCTGCTACAACCATGGTTTTGGTGTAGTAGATAAACTAAACTTTTATTGAAAAACAGAATAATTTATTACGAGTTAAATGAAAAAAAAATGTATTCAAAGACTAAAAGAATAATAAAAACTACTGACAAAAAACTGAAGAATAATAAAAAACTGTTATGATACAGAAATATAGGTATAGAGCTACATACGGAACATTGGGAAGTTCACTTTATATATTTCATCCTAAATACCTATATTTGTTCTACTACGGTTTTAATTGATTTTTTAATAATTTGTTTCAGAGCAGAGAGATTGACCTTCCAACGGGAGCAGGGACTATATAGAATGATTAAATTAGATTATTTATTTCTACTAAACACAAATAATTCTAAAACGTACACGTTATCATTTAATTGATGTTATTAATAATGTGAGAAGAATATTTTTTAAAACTCTGGCTCGAATTGTAGAGCTTTTTATAAAAAGAAATGTATTATATTTTCATGAAATCTTTATTTATCATTCTTTTTGATTGATAAATTGCTATTTTATCATTCTTTTTGTATTTTGTACACAGAATGAATGTCTTCATTATTTATATAAATATATTTAATGTATATATAAATAAATGATGTCATCTTCTCACCATACAGGCCTAACTGTTTTACACTAATTAAAACTTTCAATGTTTTGAGGCAAAACATCTTTTTTTTCTACTCCTTATAATGTTGTGAAATTGTTTTCCTATCACACTTTGTAGTGGATCTCATTAACGAATAAGACTTTTTAGATATTTTGGCTACAACAATAAATGTTAATTGTGATGATAACTTAATAACAACTTAATGAATGATCATCAAGTTCATTGATAATTTGAATTAATGTAATTTTTTGGCATTTAAATTTATTAATAAACGTTTATACGAAAAAATAGTTAAAGAAATGTACATTGAATGTGTGATGTTGTTAAAATGGTTAATAATTTTATACAGACATATCAGACATTTTAGTTACATATTAAAATAATTTTGCTTCATTTTTTTTTCATCGTACCAATCTTTCATATATAAATCCACACACACTGTATTTTTACATACTGTATTTAAATCCCACAACAGACGACAAATAAACATTTTTTAAACCCACTTTTATTAAATATATATATATATAGCCTACCAATTAGTGTGGCACATAGCTTCCACACTTCCTATTTTGTATTCATAAATGATTTTATGCTTTTACAACTATTATTGTAGGATTTATTTAATTTTTACCCGTATTAAAATCTGTCAAAATTGTTTCAATTTTTTTACATGAATTAAAGTATCATTTTAGCAAAATTTAAAGAACGAAAACAGTTGAAAATAATCTAGGACTATTTGGGGGCTACATTCACATTCGACAAACCATCCTAATTTCATAAAAATCAGATGAGTACTTTCAATGATATATAGGTTTAAAAAATATGTATGTTTGTGGGAATGTGGAAGCGAAACTAATGGGGGCAGAATGTTGCAGTTTATATATGGGACCGACAATGGGCTAATTATGACACCCTCCAAATTTCTTAAAAATCAACGAGCAGTTTTCAAGATATGTTGGTTAAGAAAAATTGAGCGACAGACCGACAGACAAAAACGGAATCAAAAATGTTCCATGATGTCTCAAACGGATTTCTGTCTTGAAATTTTTGGAAAGGGGAATTTAAAAAATGTTCGTTTTTCAGAACGATCACATAGTTTCGTTAGTTAACCTTAGGTAAGCTCGGAAGCAAAAATATTACTAATATGTATTCACTATATTAATTTTGTCTTAGCTTATAGTAATATTATTAATGTAATATTATATAATAATATTATTAGTAATAGTATTATTATAGTAGTGTTATTGAAACTTTATAGCAACAGCAGGGCTAAGTTTTTGAAACTAAAGTTATATATATATTTCTACAAAACTGATAGAGGATCTTATGGCAGTACCAGTGATTCTACTGAAGGATGATTTAATTTTGCTTACCTTCCAGTTACCTACAGACTGCGATTAACTTTGCAATTGTTATAAGAGCCGATGAATTAAGAATGCTAGTTTTTTTTTTAAAGTTTTACAAAACACCATTTTAAGCTAAAGATTAAAAAGTTCCCATCTTTGGTGTGACGTTTAACAAAGTAACTTTTAGGTTTTATCGGCTAGAATTATGCTTCTAATAGAGTAATATATAACAGAGCAGATCTCTGATACATATTGTCAATAGTATATTTTAAAAAGTTAGTCTAAATTTAGCTAGCTAAAACTTTTTAGGTAAATATGTCGTATCTGACCCACTTTGTCCAAATAACCACTACGATAAAAGAATATTTAATCTAATGTACAGTGGGACAAAGGAAAAGGAATATCACACTTTTATGTACAAAAGTGTGATATTCCTTTGTCCCAATGTACATTCGACTAAACATCCCTTTTTCTTAATAGTTATTTAGACAAAGTGGATCAGATACGACATTATATTTACCACTTTTTACTATTAACAGAACCAAAACAGCTATCGATATAATAAATCAATTTTTTAAATGCTATATACAATATATCACCCTATACTACTCTAATATAGGACTCGCCAGTTAATATGCATCAATATAATTAACAAAAAGAGACAAAAGATATCTGGTCCTTTTAGCGAATTTTCGAGGAAAATTAAGCTATTGGCTTCAAAATTTTTGTGATGAAAAATCAGAGGAAAAATAGCAAAAAAGATGTATATATGCCTATATATTATATTTTTTGTAAAATTGGGAAAATAAATAAGTCACAAATATATAATTATGTTATATAATTCAATATTTGATCATATTTATTTATAAATGTTTACTTATTAATACTTATTTATTAATATCATATTCAGCTTTAGTATCTGCTGGGTCCATCATCTTACTTTTCAGATGAACTAATTTTCCTTAGAAAAGGCTTGTAGTCATTTTTGATTTCGTCGTGGAATTCTGAGCATATGATAATAGAATTTGCTGTAATATTAAGAAGCTCTTTTACAACTGACTAGAGATAATCTTTCTCTTTCTGGCGTCCAGATAGACCAATCATAGAAAAAATACGTTCAGTGGGAGCTTGTAAGTACCAGGCAGACACATCGCGAATTCTACTTTTTTAAATAAATAAAAAAGAGACGTTTCTTCTAGAAAATGCTTCAAATATTTTTTCTATTTCTCTTTAGTTTTTGGGGTTTCTTCTTTTGATAGGGAAGCCCATTTACCTTTCTGATTTTTCTTAAAATCCGGACATTTCTCAAATCCGGACGCAAAACTGGACAGACGTTTCAAATCCGGACAGTCCGGACGAGATCCGGATGTATGGTACCCCTACGTAAAGGGCACTATGTGCCAAATTTAAATTTTTCGGGAGAGCTACTTTAATGATTTTTCTTTATATATATATANGAAGCATACTACATATTATATAGTTTAGAAAAGTCTAGGGATTATATTATCATTTATTTCTTTTTACTAGTGAGATAAGCTTAGAGTAAATGAAAGATAGCTTATTTCTTTTAAGTTAATTATTCCTTCACAACAAAAAAATTAATAATACCACGCCTAGCATATATATGTATATATGTGTGTGTGTGTGTGTTTGTGTGTGTGTGTGTGTGTGTGTGTGTGTTTATTAGAAACGACTACGTCCTTTAAAATTTTTTCTCTTTGAGGCTATTAGGTATTTTATCTTCAACTTTGTTGGAGTAAATAACGCTTAATTAGTGTACTTTAATTTATTTTCTTCATCGTAAATAGTAATTATAGTTATGTCATTATATTGAAAACAAATCAACCAATCATATTGTTTATAATAAAAGAGTGGCTTTTTTTAGATGTTGTTAGACATTATATTTTTTTACAATAGCTATTTCTGAGTATAAAGTATCTCTTAATGATTTGTCACAGTAACAAATATCATGTATAAATCATTCCTTTTATGTTTTGTTGCAATAAGCTATTTATAAAAAAATAGTATCTCTTAATGACAAGTCATAATATAAAATATTATTATCATCAAATGATTCCCATAAATGTTTTGTCACAATAAGCTATACATTGTGTATGAATAATATCCTTTAATGTCACAATAATTATCATCATTTATAAATAATTCCCCTTAATCTTTTGTCATAATAGCTATAAATAGTTCTTTTTCAATATTTAACTACAACTGTTGTAAACAAAAAACAAAAATGTACTTAGAAACCTGTCTAGTTTTTAGTTTTAGATTAAATATTTATTCATTTAGTAACGTTAACAAGCATTGTTGAAAATTAGCCAATGTACATTTTTTAGATGTAAACCCTAGCCCTTATAATATTTTGTGACGTCTCAATGAGGCCTTTAAGTTTCTGTGATCCATATATTATATTATACATGTTAATGTTAAATAAATATAAAATGTATGTGTTTTTATTTGTTGTTTAGCTGGAGAAAACAATTAAAAATTAATTATGGTAGAACGAGATCAAATATTTGTTGGTTTTCCATGGTGTTAATGAAGTTATAGTAAATAAGACAAAATATCAGTATATTAATTAAATACAAACCCCCGGATATGTCTAAACTTCTAGAACACGTTTTAACTCCAATAACTACTAGAAATGCGGTGCATAAAGAACTCGCGTAGAATGGTGCTTTTATACCAGCCATAATATGCTCTCCATAATGATATCAGGATAATATTTCAGTAAAACCTGACATTCTTATTTAATGTGAAAAGGCCATTAAAATTATTTTATCCATTATCTTTATTTAATAATATTAACACAGGCTCGCTACGCTCGCCTCTTCATTCAGCATTTGTAGTAAATATATCTTAAATTAAGTTATTGCAGGCTCGCTGCGCTCGCCTGTTAAAACAGTAAATAAAGTAATTATTTATTCAAATAAAAGAAGGCTCGCTACGCTCGCCTGTTTGATTCGGATTTTGTTGTAAATATTGTTTTATTAAATAAATTTACTGCAGGCTCGTTGCGCTCGCCTGTTGATTCAGCATCTGTAGTAAATATTTATTGAGTAAAGTTATTGCAGGCTCGCT
>KZ651212.1:42166-54696 GCA_001010745.2 Gerris buenoi
CCCCCCCCCCCTTAACCTTTCAATCAAATGTAGCAATATTGAAGGGCTTATCTTTATTTATTTAAGCTGTTTTAAATTGAAAGATTTAGATAGATGCGTGCTTTATTCGATTGTTAGTACAAATCCCCCATGTTTGTTACAGTTATAAATGTAAATTGAATACATGCCCACTGATTTTAATTTGGTGATAGTCTTGGTTTTTCCAATTTCTCCATCCCTAAAACTTAATCTCAATAAAAAAACATTACAAATCAATCAATCATCTTTCAAAATTGTTACATTTAATTATGCCAGTAGAAATATATAATTAAAAAATAATATTTGCTAATGCTCGATGTAATTATGAAAACATAATAATTACATTTTAATTTAAAAGAATTGATTTAAAATAGAAACAAATATTTAAAAATTAGGAGAGGACTTAAAATAAAGGTTTCATTAAAGTTTTAAAGTGGATCCGCAAAAAAGTTGGTTTGGAACCAACTTTTGGCGCATCCGCTGTATAAGGTCATAGATAAATCCATACGCGCTGATCTCCGCTAGATGTATTAGAGGGTGTACACTGGGCGTCAAACTTTACTTGACAAGTAAGTTAGACCGTGTGTGGGTGAAGTTTGTGAGTTGGGTGGCTTGATGTGGTGTACACTGGGCGTCAAACTTAACTTGACAAGTAAGTTGGATTTTTTAATTTTACTTATATAAAAATATATCAATAATAAGAGATAATCAATGACCTAATAATCGCTGATAATTATATTCATTAGTACATCAATGAGGTAATTACACAACTCAATAAGTGTTGAAATACAAATAGCTGGAAAATGTTTTAAATATTGTTAATATAATTATCATTGACACGTTATATTGTTGATTTTACTAATATAATAATATGTAAATATAATAACATAATCAATTACAAATAATTGCTCGTTATATTTATTAGTGCATCAACAAGGCAATTACAATTACTTCAATTAGGAAATTATGATTGAATCAATTAGGAAATTATGATAACATCAATTAGGAAATTATGATTACATCAATTAGGAAATTATGATTACATCAATTAGGAAATTATGATTACATCAATCAGGAAATTATGAGTGTATCAATAAGTAAATGATGGTTGCATCAATTAGAAAATTATGATTCTTTCAATGAGGAAATTTTGATTACATCAATTAGGAAATTATGATTACATCAATTAGGAAATTATGATTACATCAATCCAAGACAGAAATCCGTTTTAGACATCAGGAAACATTTTGGCTTGCGTGTCTGTCTGTCAGTCTGTCGCTCAATTTTTGTGAGCCAACATTTCTTAAAAACTGGATTTTAATGAAAATTGAACGGTAAGTCCTAATTTGCCTAGTGTTGGTCCCAAGCTCTAACCGGGGACGATTTTAGCTAGGTGGCATATAATAGAAAACAAACACACTAAATTAATTTTCAAATTTAAATATCTAAAATCTTAAGTAAAAAAATAAATAGAACACCCTCATTATTCTGAAAAAAATAAAAATAATAATAATAATTAGAGAGATATATTTTACAAAAAGCTACAGGTCGAGATGATTTTAATATCTGAACTTTCCGGATTATTTAAACGAAGAATTAAATGACCTCAGAAAACGGCTTACCTTTTTGAAATAATTAGTGAACCCCTTTTAATTAGTTAAATGTTTAAAGCTGGAATTAAACTCTAAAGGGTTTCGATCTAGTTGAACCAGGTAAACCACATATAGGTTTAAAAGCCGCAGAAAGACAAACCACTTGGGAATATTTCCTTGGTAGGGAGAAACCTAACCGGGCNATCAATTAGGAAATTATGATAACATCAATTAGGAAATTATGATTACATCAATTAGGAAATTATGATTACATCAATTAGGAAATTATGATTACATCAATCAGAAAAATTATGAGTGTATCAATAAGTAAATGATGGTTGCATCAATTAGAAAATTATGATTCTTTCAATGAGGAAATTTTTATTACATCAATTAGGAAATTATGATTATTTCGATAAAACAATAATATATCAGTAGGATCGTTTTATGTCGATATCACATATTATTGCCACAAAGAAAATAAGATGATATTATTGATATTATTTTGGTTTTTATGTATTTTATTATTTATTATGAAGTATTTTCATAGAATTTTATTTCATAATATCATAAATTTAAATAAATAAATATCATAAGAAAAGGTTATTAATAAGAAAATAGAATTAAAATTAAAACTGTCTAAAACCAATGCTACCAACAAAAGCTATACTTAATAGAAAAAATGCACTTATATTCCATTTTTTACTTAATACTGAGCATTTCAGGTTGGTTGGTAAAAGCCTTAGTTAAGGCGCCACTCATTTTTATTGAGCGTTTCAGTTTCATCTGAAGAATAATTGTTTAACCAATTGAATTGATTGTTATAAAAGAAACAACTCGTATCTATGCTCATCTCAATTTGATCAATTATCACCTTAATGAATTTCAAATGGAGAGGAAATGAAAACTAATTTGAATTGATTTGAATTTTATCGCAACTTAGAATGTTATTGGACAGTTTAGTAACCCAAACTAGCTAAAGAATCTAGGTATTTTATTTACAAAAGAAAAAAAGCAAATCCTGTTTTGTTCCAGAATTCAATTAAAACTGTTGAAAAAATCCAACATGCAGATGATATCGCTAGAGTCTAATTGGAATTCTTCTGAAAACCAACATTTACAGTAGCTTAGCTTTTGCTAAACGGGCCGACGTGAACTGAACTGAAATCCTATAAATCCATTTGTCCCATTCATAAATGAAATCCATATTTTTTTAACGTTCTGATGAATTGGTTTTAGTGAAATATATTAGAGTAAAGGCGGGTTTACATCTGGCCGATCTCGACACGTGTCCAGCTTTATAGATAACAATAGGTTTGTTCCAACCCCCCCTATTTGTACCGTCCTTTGTATTGTCCCGCGGATCGTTCTGGAATCGTTTAGGAAAAGTTTTATGGGCCCATGCGCTAACATTGAATTGTAATAAAATCATGTCAGGTTAAAACGGGTATAGAACTATAATTCACACATATTAAAAACATTCAAGGAAAACCTAGCAGTTTGGGAACCTTCCTGTTGACATGTGTGACGATTAAATAACTGTGCACTGTGTATGGCATTCGAACAAGTACTTGGTATTGTCAGAGAATCGTTTGGACCGAACAGTAAACTGTTTACAAACAATTCCTGCTTGGATTGGAACCGTTTAGAAGCGGTACGAAACACTATCACAAATTGGGTTGGAAGGCCTTTATCCATTGCGCAGGCCCATGATGGCTTGGTTGGAACAATTTAATATATTCATGAAGCCGTGAAGACGTATTTGCTGGTTTTCTCTAAGCCGTTCATTCATGTGTCAGGTTATAAACAAAACAATGCAGATTCGTTTCTTTTAAGGCCCCCATACACGACCAAACTTACTTGCTGACAAACTTGGCTTGTCAAGCCAGCTTGACAAGTAAGTTGGACCGTCTGTGGGTGAAGTTTGTGAGTTGAATGGCTTGATGTGGTGTACACTGGGCATCAAACTTACTTGACAAACTTGGCTTGTCAAGCCAGCTTGACAAGTAAGTTGGACCGTGTGTGGGTGAAGTTTGTGAGTTGGATGGCTTGATGTGGTGTACACTGGGCATCAAACTTACTTGACAAACTTGGCTTGTCAAGCCAGCTTGACAAGTAAGTTGGACCGTGTGTGGGTGAAGTTTGTGAGTTGGATGGCTTGATGTGGTGTACACTGGGCATCAAACTTACTTGACAAACTTGGCTTGTCAAGCCAGCTTGACAAGTAAGTTGGACCGTGTGTGGGTGAAGTTTGTGAGTTGGATGGCTTGATGTGGTGTACACTGGGCATCAAACTTACTTGACAAACTTGGCTTGTCAAGCCAGCTTGACAAGTAAGTTGGACCGTGTGTGGGTGAAGTTTGTGAGTTGGATGGCTTGATGTGGTGTACACTGGGCATCAAACTTACTTGACAAACTTGGCTTGTCAAGCCAGCTTGACAAGTAAGTTGGACCGTGTGTGGGTGAAGTTTGTGAGTTGGATGGCTTGATGTGGTGTACACTGGGCATCAAACTTACTTGACAAACTTGGCTTGTCAAGCCAGCTTGACAAGTAAGTTGGACCGTGTGTGGGTGAAGTTTGTGAGTTGGATGGCTTGATGTGGTGTACACTGGGCATCAAACTTACTTGACAAACTTGGCTTGTCAAGCCAGCTTGACAAGTAAGTTGGACCGTGTGTGGGTGAAGTTTGTGAGTTGGATGGCTTGATGTGGTGTACACTGGGCATCAAACTTACTTGACAAACTTGGCTTGTCAAGCCAGCTTGACAAGTAAGTTGGACCGTGTGTGGGTGAAGTTTGTGAGTTGGATGGCTTGATGTGGTGTACACTGGGCATCAAACTTACTTGACAAACTTGGCTTGTCAAGCCAGCTTGACAAGTAAGTTGGACCGTGTGTGGGTGAAGTTTGTGAGTTGGATGGCTTGATGTGGTGTACACTGGGCATCAAACTTACTTGACAAACTTGGCTTGTCAAGCCAGCTTGACAAGTAAGTTGGACCGTGTGTGGGTGAAGTTTGTGAGTTGGATGGCTTGATGTGGTGTACACTGGGCATCAAACTTACTTGACAAACTTGGCTTGTCAAGCCAGCTTGACAAGTAAGTTGGACCGTGTGTGGGTGAAGTTTGTGAGTTGGATGGCTTGATGTGGTGTACACTGGGCATCAAACTTACTTGACAAACTTGGCTTGTCAAGCCAGCTTGACAAGTAAGTTGGACCGTGTGTGGGTGAAGTTTGTGAGTTGGATGGCTTGATGTGGTGTACACTGGGCATCAAACTTACTTGACAAACTTGGCTTGTCAAGCCAGCTTGACAAGTAAGTTGGACCGTGTGTGGGTGAAGTTTGTGAGTTGGATGGCTTGATGTGGTGTACACTGGGCATCAAACTTACTTGACAAACTTGGCTTGTCAAGCCAGCTTGACAAGTAAGTTGGACCGTGTGTGGGTGAAGTTTGTGAGTTGGATGGCTTGATGTGGTGTACACTGGGCATCAAACTTACTTGACAAACTTGGCTTGTCAAGCCAGCTTGACAAGTAAGTTGGACCGTGTGTGGGTGAAGTTTGTGAGTTGGATGGCTTGATGTGGTGTACACTGGGCATCAAACTTACTTGACAAACTTGGCTTGTCAAGCCAGCTTGACAAGTAAGTTGGACCGTGTGTGGGTGAAGTTTGTGAGTTGGATGGCTTGATGTGGTGTACACTGGGCATCAAACTTACTTGACAAACTTGGCTTGTCAAGCCAGCTTGACAAGTAAGTTGGACCGTGTGTGGGTGAAGTTTGTGAGTTGGATGGCTTGATGTGGTGTACACTGGGCATCAAACTTACTTGACAAACTTGGCTTGTCAAGCCAGCTTGACAAGTAAGTTGGACCGTGTGTGGGTGAAGTTTGTGAGTTGGATGGCTTGATGTGGTGTACACTGGGCATCAAACTTACTTGACAAACTTGGCTTGTCAAGCCAGCTTGACAAGTAAGTTGGACCGTGTGTGGGTGAAGTTTGTGAGTTGGATGGCTTGATGTGGTGTACACTGGGCATCAAACTTACTTGACAAACTTGGCTTGTCAAGCCAGCTTGACAAGTAAGTTGGACCGTGTGTGGGTGAAGTTTGTGAGTTGGATGGCTTGATGTGGTGTACACTGGGCATCAAACTTACTTGACAAACTTGGCTTGTCAAGCCAGCTTGACAAGTAAGTTGGACCGTGTGTGGGTGAAGTTTGTGAGTTGGATGGCTTGATGTGGTGTACACTGGGCATCAAACTTACTTGACAAACTTGGCTTGTCAAGCCAGCTTGACAAGTAAGTTGGACCGTGTGTGGGTGAAGTTTGTGAGTTGGATGGCTTGATGTGGTGTACACTGGGCATCAAACTTACTTGACAAACTTGGCTTGTCAAGCCAGCTTGACAAGTAAGTTGGACCGTGTGTGGGTGAAGTTTGTGAGTTGGATGGCTTGATGTGGTGTACACTGGGCATCAAACTTACTTGACAAACTTGGCTTGTCAAGCCAGCTTGACAAGTAAGTTGGACCGTGTGTGGGTGAAGTTTGTGAGTTGGATGGCTTGATGTGGTGTACACTGGGCATCAAACTTACTTGACAAACTTGGCTTGTCAAGCCAGCTTGACAAGTAAGTTGGACCGTGTGTGGGTGAAGTTTGTGAGTTGGATGGCTTGATGTGGTGTACACTGGGCATCAAACTTACTTGACAAACTTGGCTTGTCAAGCCAGCTTGACAAGTAAGTTGGACCGTGTGTGGGTGAAGTTTGTGAGTTGGATGGCTTGATGTGGTGTACACTGGGCATCAAACTTACTTGACAAACTTGGCTTGTCAAGCCAGCTTGACAAGTAAGTTGGACCGTGTGTGGGTGAAGTTTGTGAGTTGGATGGCTTGATGTGGTGTACACTGGGCATCAAACTTACTTGACAAACTTGGCTTGTCAAGCCAGCTTGACAAGTAAGTTGGACCGTGTGTGGGTGAAGTTTGTGAGTTGGATGGCTTGATGTGGTGTACNTAATCTGGGGCTATCTGCAGACTACTTTTGACGAGCCATTCACATTTCATAAAAAATCAGATGAGCAAATTTAAAGCTGTAGGTGTAAATAAGTGTATGTTTGTGTGCGTATGGAAGAGGAACAAATGGGCACAAAAGGTTGAAACTATACAACAGGCTAATTATGACCTACCGTCTAAATTTCATTAAAATCGGACGAGTAGTTTTTAAGATATGTTGGATCGCAAAAAATGAGTGACAGACAGATACGGAACCAAAAATGTTCCCTTAAGTCACACTTATAAGTATATGTATATATCGGAAACACCCAGGTTCAATCTACGGTCTAGGAAACCAGTATAAATACGCCGTTCTTCTCTCCAGTCGTCAGTACATCTTGTGTTTTCTTCGAGTCAACACCACGATGCACTCCCCTGAAGATGCTTCCAGTGGTGGAAGCGAAACGTCGGACTTCAACCCCTTCGTGACGCGGATTACACGGGAAAACCAAGCTGTTTATTATATGTATATATACTTACCTATATGTAGTGTCATAGAGCAAGAAAAAAAACTAAACTATTAGCAATAAAACTAGAAATAAAGAACTGTCTTTATATTATTAAAAGAGGTAAAATTAATATCACCACTGCACTGAGCAAAGAATAAATGAAAAAATAAAAATTCGCCTTTTTATTTTTATTTTTTCATTTATATAAAATTTCATTTTATAATATCATTTAAAGAAAAGATTTTACCATGGTAAGTATACTTTATGCTTTTTAAATATCAAGCATTTTACTCAAGGCAGGCTAATTGCAAGAAAGATAAGAGGACAAACTAATTTCAACAAGAGTTTTCACGACAACTAATTAAAAAAGAAGAAGAAGAATCTGAACTTGAAAAACAAAAATATAACTGGGCAACATAAATGTTGTTTATTTCACAATAGATTAAGTTAAAATGTTAAAACATTTACATACAAATTGTAATTAAGAATCCAAAAAAAAGTTAAAATAATTTTTATTTTAGATATTTAAATAGAGTATATAAATTGAAAAAACTAAAATGAAAATTATTTAGAATATTAGGGATATTCAAGGTCTTTGTTTAACGAGTTTATGTTTTAACTAGTTTAATGTTAGAAATTAAAGATTGTGAGGGACCTTGACCAGAAGACGATAAAGTGGCGCTTTCAGTGGCTTGCACATGCACCATTTGACAGTCTATAGGTTAAATAACCTGCTTAAGGCTCTACCGCCCTTTGAGGTTAGAAAAACAGTAAAATTAATATTATACTGGTTCTAAGCAAGATATCAAAAATCTAAGTACAAGCTTCATTCCCAATTTAAATTCTGCACAATGTGAGCCCTATTTCAAATTCCTATGATAAATAGTACAGGTGCCATTTTAATACTACGAGTTTTATCGTAGTATTGAAATCGAGCCTGTACTATTTATCATAGAAGGTTGTAATAGGGCTCAAATTGTGCAGAATTAAAATTAGGAATGAAGCCTGTAATTAGATTTTTGATATCTTGCTCAGAACCAATAAAATTATAATTTTAATGATTTTTATAACCTCAAAGAGCGGTAGAGCCTTAACATAACCTAACCTGACAAACCTTTCTTGAGAAATAAAAGCGTAACATAACCTTTCTATGAACCTTTCTTAACCTTCTGTGAACTAATTCTATGAAACTAATTCTTTCTATAACCTTCTATGAACCTTTCTTGAGAAACAAGAGCGTTGACGGAGATCATCTTTATTGAACGAGCGCAGTGAGTTCTTAATTTCAAAGACTTTGTATTTGAAAAGTTTGTGTGTTTGTTTGTCCAACCATAACTGGAGTAAAAATTGATCAATTTCAACGAAATTTGGCACATAGGTGCATCTCAGCATTTGTGAGAACTCTATAAATTTTGGAAATTCCACACTAAACATTTCCAAGATGGCGGACGACTAAAAAAGTTTTAGCCAGCATAATGTGTTATACATCATTTTGAAGGTCTTTAAGAGAAGGAAAAGAATATGTAACTTATAAAATTTCACACTTCATATTTTCAAGATGGCGGCCAATATGGTGACGACGAATGGAAAAAGTTTTAGTCAGCATAATGTGATATACTCGTACATCGTTTTAAAGGTCTTTAAGAGAAGAAAAAGAATATGTAACTAATAAAATTTCAAATTTCATATTTTCAAGATGGCCGCCAATATAGCGGACGACTAAAATAAAAAGTCCCAGTTAGAATAATGTGTTATACTTTGTTTTCCTTTGTTTATATTTACTATTTATTATAGTTATTTAATAGACATTATATTCTATTTAAAAAAAAATCGGTCCGAGACAACTCAGACAAACTTTCTCATATACGAGTTCATGATTACATAGCCCAGTATTTTCCATTTATTAATTAGTTTTCGTGTTTTCGTTGCAACATTTAATCATTATTGAACATTTCCTCAAAATTTATCTTAAAAATGACGTCTCCTCGGCGGGGAAATAAACCTAGCCGCTCTTTCCGTCCGGGTGTAAAACGTCCGCGGGGAAAACGGCTTATACCCTTTGATTCGTATTTAAATGGACTACATTTCAGAATTTTTTAATTACAATCGTCGGAACCGTTTTCGAGAAAAAAAAAAATTTCACGTTTGTTCAGAGTTTTTTTGGGGGAAATACTACACATATGGAGCTAAAATTCATTTCTGAATTTCGCCTCGGGGTATGATTTTTCTAATAGGCCAAATTTAGTCAAAATCGGCCCAGTAGTTTAAGCCTTAGGCGTCTGAGACAGACGACCGACAGGCATTCTTTAAAAACTACTTTTTTGGACTCAGGGGACCTCAAAACGTGTAAATTCATTAAAACCTCAATATTAAATTTTAGCGCGATCACAACACTTTCTTTTATATGTACATATTATGTAAGAAAGTAAAAATAGGAAGTGCACAGTGCACAGTTTTATTTTAAATTGAAAATGCAAAAAAACACACCAATCTCAACTATGACGGAAGAAATATAGTTTCTTCATCTATTTTCCTACTTTCATGATCTCAACAAGATTTAGCATCTGTTAAAGTTTATTCACTCAGAGCCAAGATAAATGTTAAAGGGATATAACCAGTTATTTGTGAAAAATAGGAGGATAAATTAACCAACTTAAATGACAACACAGATAAGTTAAAACTAAAGATCGTGAGTATCATTTATGTGATAAGATTCGAAATTTCACACTTTGAACATTTCAATTATAATGTTCACTAAGGCTTAGTATAATATTATGCATGTTTTTAGAACGAATAAAGTCCTCGATTGCATAAAGTAATGGATTATAAGGGAAAATCTCTTTTGATGATACTCTCTACTCTCTTAAGAGCGATTTAGAGATATGATTTTTATGCTTGAGTCAACAGGTGTTAGGAAAGTCAGAGATATGAGATAAGAGAAGCAAAAGGAAATTTATAATAGAGAGGATAAGATTATCCCTTACCGGACATGAAAACCCTTTTCAATGCTTAACTAAGTCAATGCTTCACTTATGATCAAAGAGAGACACTTTATAATATAGTATAGATATACATATCTTTTGATTAATAGACCCAACACTACACACATGCTGAGGTAAACAGATCTTAGTCTATGTAAGTGATAACATCTCATCATACGTCTATATGTATGATACATCCTTTGACCTAAAAGACAGTTTAAATAAACGAGTCATTTCTCCATACATTATCGAATTAAAGTGATTCTTAACATTTTGAAAGATCATTATTAGGTATTATTAAATTGGTTGAGCGTGAAGACATACGTGAAAAGGGTTTCGTTGGTATCGTGAACATGAAATTCGTAAAATATCTTTAAAGAAATATGAACATTTTGATGCTTTTTGACAAAATGGCATGAAAAATTAAACACTTTCCACAAGTGATATATATTTTTGTAATCTTCAATACCTCTTTTGATACCCAACTCAAAATTTAAATTAATAGTACATTAGGCGTCGAGTGTGGAAAGTAGAATTTTGCATGCGAGTGTGAAGTTTACACCCGAGCGACAGCGAGGGTAGTAAAACCACACGAGCAATGCAAAATGCCGCTTTCGCACGAGTTGTGTACCGTACTTTATCTACGATTGTTAGATTTCAATAATAAAAGCAGAAAAAAATAATAAACTTCCTGCATTTAAGCTCGTATTTCAGTATTTCTTTTTTGATAAAGATAAAGATGACATCAATTCGTTAGTTGTATTTTGTGCCGAATTAATTATTTCGGAAAGCGTATTATTCTCCTCATATTCTTTTCACTCATTGATTTTCACAAAAAAAAACTCGATACAAACAGTTACTTATATTAAATAAACATCAAATTAGTTATGTTAAATGTAAAAAAACTCGCTAATCGTGTGTTAAGTTGAAAATTCTTCTTCTTTTCGTCACTAGAGTGGAAAAAAAGAGGAATTCTTCTTTTCGTCACTAGAGTGGAAAAAAAGAGAAATTGTTCAAAACTATTAGACACGCATGCGCAATTAATACAGGTGTGTAAAGAATCACTTTCTACGAATCTAAACAGAGATATAATGTTTATATTATATACGTATCAATCGTAGATAAAATATTTTTTCCCCGTGACCTGAATTAGCCGCCATGTTAGATTGCCAGTTAATCAGATCAAATTGTTTTTCTAATTTTTTCTTTGGCCCTTCTGACCGCACATTTTGAATATTTTTTTTTAATAACAGCAGAAATATAGTTTTAGGAGGGGGGGGGGGACATACAAATATTGATGGTTTATGACAGAATGGCATGGAAAATTAAACACTTTCAATACTTTTAATGTAATATATTTCTGTAAACTACTCTTCAATATCTTCAATAATGCTGATAATTTTGACTTTGCTATATTTTTCCTGTGTGTGCGTCATAATATGTACATCTTATTATATAATACATAATAAAAGATAAAAAAGGTAAGATAAGGACATAATAGGGAATAAATAGTAAAAATAAATAATTAATCATTTAAGAAAAAGGGGTTTGATTAAGAAGCAAAGAGGCAAGGTTTGAAGCGTGGTAGGTGTCCAATTGAACTAAACAATTATCCAGTGTGTGTGTGCGGAAGAGTGGTAAGTGTAAGTTTACAATCTTCGAGCTCAATACTCAATAAATATCAACTACACTTATTAATAATTTTTTAAATAATTTGTTATCCAATAAAAAATTATAATAATGAGAGAAAAATAATGCTTTAGTTTCAAGGTTCTTTACGAGAAAGCGCTGGTATAATAAGTTATAATTTTTAAAATATTTAACTAGCAATTCTATCTTTCTTGAGGGGGGCAAAGATCATGATTTTTTAATTTTAATTTTTATTTTATTTATATATTAAATTCTATCTGTATACAACATTTCAGAGATAGCTTTAAGTGCCTTAGAATTATGATGTGTCAGTGAGGCAATATATCAGTCACAAAGTAACAAACTTAAGGCTCATATCGCTATAAACCAATGTGGGCAGAGGTGTGAAATTTTTATTTCTGCTTTAATTTGCAATAAATTCTAATTTAAAATTAATTTTATTCATCTAAGCATCTTTAATAAGATAACAGTGAGGTTCAAAGTGCCTTGAGTTGGTTACAGTAAATGATAGTACGGCTGCGCTCGACTTAGCGAGGGCACTGTAGGGCCCCAGTCATTTTAAGAATAAGAAAGCCGTGTACAGTTTAAAAGAACTACATTTTTGAGAAAATTAGAAAAAGTTATACACACAAAGTACAAAGAATATTTAATTAAAAAGTCTTGTTTCTGCAAAAGAAAAAAACATTTCCCTGTCATAGTTGATAGTTTTTGAATGGCTTGAACTTAATTTAAATAAAATTTAATCATTTGTGCAGCGACATATATATATATATATATATATATATATATATGTGT
>KZ651212.1:54940-75291 GCA_001010745.2 Gerris buenoi
CCCTAGTTTATAGGGAGGAAAGCATCCCATTACAGCCAAGTTGTGAAAATCGTGGCGGAAAGTAAAAATCGAGGCGGAAAGTAACAGTAGAGTCAACTTATTATTATTTTTAAATATATATATATATATATATATAGAGAGATTTTAATTATAACTAATTATCTCTAAATGCTCTCCTTTTTCGTACTTTTGTATCTGTGTATTATTAATTTTTACTCTTTCAGTGTTACAGAATTTTATTATAGTTATTTTATTTTATTTTTTTTTTTTTAAAAGAAAAAAGGTTTAGAGTTCTCTGGACCAAGTAAAAATTTAAATTTATCTTAAAGTCACACTGACTAGATTTTGCTTTTAGTATTTTATCACAGAAGCTTGGTTTTTCCTCTGGACCTTTTCCAGTTATTTTTCAGCCATCTCGTCTGCTTGTTAAGTTAAATCTAAGAAGAAAGTCACTCTCCAGAGAATTTTTGACCAGAGTTTTCACTTTTTCATTTAAAAAGAAAGTATTGCGATTGGGCGAAAAGTAAATTAATTTTGATGAATTTTTCAAGTTTTTAGAACACTGAGTCCAAAAAAATCCATCTGTGCAGACCCATGGTAAAACAACTAGGCTATTTTGACATAATTTGGCATACAAAAAAAGCATACCAAGGTGAAATCGAGAAATGAACTTCAGCTGCATATTTGAGGGCGCTACCACAAAAATCTCTGAAAAACAGTTTTGATGATTTTGGTTAAAAAATTCAAAAATGTAATCCATCTAAAAACGGATCTCACGATATAAGCCTTTTCCCCGGGATAAATCGATATCCCGCCGAGAAGAAGTTATTTAATGATATATTTGATGGAATGTTTAATAATAATTAAATTTACTTACGAAAATCAATAAATGAAAACCACTTGGGTAAGTAATTATGAACTCGTATATGAGAAAGTTTGTCCAAGTTGTCCAAGATTCGCATTTTTCTTTAAATTATAATTTTTAAATTATTGAAGCGATCTTCTTTCACTCAAGCAAAATATGTATCTTGTCTGTCGGTCTGTCAGTGTTGTCTGTCTGTAACGTTTATGTGTCCGATGACAACTTGAGTAAAAGTTGAACAATTTGGTTGGAATTTGGTATTCGTGTTCCTTTCACTAATACTCTAATATATATTTTTTCAAACGTTTCTTAATAATACCAACAGCGACACCACTGTGAATTAATGAAGATCGTTAAAACAATTAAAGCGGACCTAAACGTTTAAAATAGTGAAAACCACGTTTGTATCGATATCTTACGTTCCATAGTAACGATTTTAATAAAACTTCATATGCATTGTCTAAAATACAATAGAAACAGGTATTTCATATTTCAGCTCGATAAAAATAGAAGTATTTTTTACGTAGTGAAGTAATACATGTTATAAAATTTGGTGGTTAGTGAAATAGTAAGAATATAGGGTGTGTACAGCATACTCTGACTATCAGCTCATCGTGATTATTTATTTTTGTCAATATTCAATACATACTAATTACCATTCGATCGCTTCAATAAAAGAGTCACGCGATGCTTAGTTTATTATCTTTTATATAATCGAGTAGTGTCCCGACGACGACAACTCACCTCTAAATGATTTATAACGTTAAAAATTGATGCGCCATAAGCTGGGATCGAACACGGGGCACCTGGGTGAAAGCCAGATACTTAACTAACTGCGCCATACCTATATAACGAATATCGGAGCACAAAACTTCCTGTTTATTTAAATGTTTTAATTTTAATTATAACTGCATAAAACTTACTATTTAAACAGTAAATATCTCTTTAAATATCTATTTTAATTATAACTAATTATCTCTGAGCTCTTTTTCCGGTAGTTTTTTCAAAAGGTTGTTGAAATTCTGATATACGCAGATGCCGTCGACACCACGTTACTAATATAACCCCCCTTACCTACGTACTGACGTGATTACGAGTTTCCCTTTAATCGGTACTTATTATTTTTTCTGAGTTAGTTAAAGTTACAATATTTGTACAATGTACGTGTATAGATAGCACCACGTACATACTTATTTATCAAAGCAGCATTCGCCCTTTATAGGCCATAATCAGTGTCGATTATGGTAGAAAAAGAATAACATTTATTCGTTACGTGAAAAGATTATCAACGTTCCCACAACGCACTAATTACTGTCATTTAGTTAAGATACAAAATAGTTATATTTTTTTTAATATGATTTTTTTTTTTTTTTTTTTTTTGAAAGAAAAAATTATTTGAAAAATGAAACGAATGTATATAACACAAATACACTATGATATTTTTTCTGATGAAAGTGATATGGTATTCACGTCAGGTGAAATGTCATGTTGTATGAGGAAATGCCATTGTATTGTGAGTTTAGCCCTCTCTCTGAATTTTTTTACGCACGAGTTGTTCAGTAGGCTATACAATCTACTGTGAAGCCTACCTGTCAAATCGTGAATCTAATTCACGTTCCTTCATTACGTGCCCTAAATTTATGTACAATTTGTAGTAGTAAAGCTTCACGTGGCTTTATTTAAAAAGAGCGAATATACTGGTAACTAAATTATTAATGTGAAGTGGAAAATAATTTTCACATTTCAAATTTCAAGTCGAAATAAGGAACAAACACTTAGATGTAGAAAAAAACTGATTTTGAGCAACGTTACGCACACACGAGCGAACGAAGTGTTCAAGAAAGAAGTTTGCTTAATCACGCCGACAAGGCTGATTCTTACGAATAAACAAAGTGTTCACGAAAGAAGTTTGTTTAATCACGCCAACAAGGCTATTTTTAACGAATGAACAAAGTGTTTACGAAAGAAGTTTGTTTTATCACGCCAACAAGGCTATTTTTAATGAATGAACAAAGTGTTCACGAAAGAAGTTTGTTTTATCACGCCAACAAGGCTATTTTTAACGAATGAACAAAGTGTTTACGAAAGAAGTTTGTTTTATCACGCCAACAAGGCTATTTTTAATGAATGAACAAAGTGTTCACGAAAGAAGTTTGTTTTATCACGCCAACAAGGCTATTTTTAATGAATGAACAAAGTGTTCCCGAAAGAAGTTTGTTTTATCACGCCAACAGTGCCATTTTTAACAAATGAACAAAGTGTTTACGAAAGAAGTTTGTTTTATCACGCCAACAAGGCTAATTCTTGCAAACAAACGAAGTGTTTCACGCCGTAAAGGCTAACTGCTGCTTAGTTTTAAAAGTAATTTGTGCACTCAATTTCCGAACAGTCGGTATAATTTAGTTTTTATTATCAGACATCGAAAGCCTTACAAACTCTTCAAAGAGATTAACATAGAGAAGCTCGCTTCAATTGAAAATAATAATAGTAAAAGAAAAATACAACGTTTTTTTTAGGTGAAATACTCCAAAAGGATTGGAGAATTATTATGACAGTTCATTCTAGCTTTATTCTCCGAAATTTCCAGCTTTCTCTTATGAAAAGATACTAAGTTGACTTTCACTAAGTTTATTCCAGATAAAAGTTTCCTCACCATGATTCATTGGATTATGAAATCTGTATTTAACTTTAGTTGATTCATGATGAATAGGCTTGTTGAACGAATACGAGACTAGCTCGGCTGTCAATTCTCTTTTCATTTGTACAATTCTGTCATTTCTCAACAAGTTTTACATTTTCATCCATTCGTAATGAATGTTAGTGAATTGACGTCGAGTACAATTTTGATGAATTGACGTCTGTTTATGAAATAAGGTAAAGGAAATATTAGGACGGCCCGGGGACGTGAGCTGTCCGCGGGTAGAGTGTTTACGCTAAATCTGGCCAGGTCTGGAGAAATTTGAGACAAATTGTCTTCCATGTCGGAAAAAGCTGTAATGAATTTTGCTTTTTAAGGCACCGTGGCAAAAACACAAAACAAAAATTGTTTTCGATAAAGTCCGAGTTATAAGTTTCAGAATAGGTTAGGACCTAATGGCCCGGGCCGCTCAAAAACTCGTCGTGTGTGGGGGCACTCCGATAATCCGGTGTGGCTCGGCGAGCCCATCTGAGTTTTCTACAAGTTTAAAATAAAATTGGAGCCGAGAATTGGCCTTCCCATGTTTGGTCAATTCCTGCGCCGAGAGGTTTTTTTTTTATATTTTTGAACCACCACATCCTAAAAACATACTTGTCCGATTTTAATACGTAAAAAATTATTTGACTTCGAAACTTTACTGGAAAAGGTGCAAGATCAAATACAAAAGTACATACGAGCAAAATAGTTATTTACGCACCAAGGGAGGAAACAAAGTCATTACTCCCTGAGCGTTATTTTTGGTTCCTGAGGCGAAGCCGAGGGAACCATACTGTCTAAATCCCGAGGCGAAGCCGAGGGAGTTATTTAGTTGGTTCCTGAGGCGCAGCCGAGGGAACCATGAAGTTTAATCCCGAGGCATAGCCGAGGGAGTTAATTATAGCGAGGGTGCTATGACTTTTTGCTCCCGTGGTCCGTACAAGATTTTTCCTCCAGAAGGGTGGNGTAACAGCAGCTTGAAGACTTTTATTTTGCTCCAATACTGCTTTTAGAAGCTCTGTTGTGCCAGATTCAAAATCATTTGCGTATTGTTGTTTAGGTTTCACCATTTTTCCTGATTTGTATTATTTATACTTGTTAATACTTACAGAAATTTTATGAGACTAAACATTACCTCTTCGATTGTTCACACAACAGAATCCTGTCCGCAGCGCCACTATTATGTTTATACAATAATTACATAACAATTTAACTTAAAAACTTCAATTAAATGAAACTATGTTGAACTCTAGAAATACAACTCTATATCTTCTGTCAAATCAAAACAAAAACATTGTAAATCAATAGTAACCAGTGTTGTCATAGAATAAATAAATAAAATAGAAATAAACAAACATCCTACTGTCATGTTACTGTCATGTGTACTTCAAAATTACTAACTGAATAATATTTAATTTATTTGTGTTTATCTCTAAAATACGAGAAATCAAAAATATAAATATAACCTGATGGGATGTAACCTACCTCTTTTCTACAAGGACTCTTTTCTATAAGTTTCGTTTAAACTAATTTATGAAGTCATACGACATTTTAAAATGACAATAAAAATTCAAGTATCACGGCAATCAAAAGTACGTGTCATTTAAACTCTGTAATATTTAATAAAAAAGCTTTTAACCTCTCGAGTCATTGAGTTAAAAAAAAACTGCTTTAAGTTACGAAACAGGCAACACTGATTTTTTAAGAATAATAAGTTGGCTCTACTGTTATTTTTCACCACGATTTCTACTTTCCGCCACGATTTTTACTTTCCGTCACGATTTTCACAACTAGGCTGTAATGGGATCCTTTCCTCCCTATAAACTAGGGTGGAAAGTCAATGTTTCCTCCCTCATTTTCACAACTAGGCTGTAATGGGATCCTTTCCTCCCTATAAACTAGGGTAGAATGTTAATGTTTCCTCCCTTCTGGAGGAAAAGGACTTTTTTTCAATCACCTCGTTTTAAAGTTGTAAAAATAAGAAATCAACTATTTCACGTTGAGAGCTTGGTTCTCCCACATTCACTCGATCAATTTTTCAGCAACGAATTTTTAAAATAATAAAACTTATGAACTTACAGAATAGAAACAGATATAAACCTGAACAGCCAATGACAAGTTGATTGTGTCACTCGTGCTCTTTTTTAGCTTTTGACGGGGCGGATCGGTAACGTGGCGGGTCCGGCAAACTACCGTCCGAGTATATATATTGGTTGTTTTGACTCAGAAATTTTGTGGTACCACTTCATAATTAAAACTAGAGAGGTTAACTAGAGAATATTCGAAACTATTTTTTTTTTTCCTCCAGAAGGGAGAAAACATTAACTTTCCTCCCTAGTTCATAGGGAGGAAAGTTAATGTTTTCTCCCTAAGTTTATAGGGAGGAAAGCATCCCATTACAGCCAAGTTGTGAAAATCGTGGCGGAAAGTAAAAATCGAGGCGGAAAGTAACAGTAGAGTCAACTTATTATTATTTTTAAAAAATCAGTGTTGCCTGTTTTATAACAACTAGCAGTTTTTTTTAAACTGAATGAGTCGAACAGCTTTAAAAAATATAGAGTTGAAATGAAAAAAATAATTTTAAATAAGACGTACTATTAATTGCTGTGATACTTTAATTTTTATCGTCATTTTAAAAAGTCTTATGACTTCATAACTGAGTTTAAAACAAGACTTACAGAAAAGAGGTAGGTTACGTCTAATCAGGCACATTTAATTCTCATTATTTTTTTTTTTACTATAAGATGTTTAAAACTTTTTATTTTGTATTTAAAAGTCTTTGTTAAAATTAAAGATATTAAAATTTGTAAATTAATGTATTAATAACTAAATAAATCGATAAGTCGAAGTCTTATAGGTTTTATTTGTGTTGTTTTTCTCCCTTCTAGAGGAAAAATCTTGTACGTACCACGGGAGCAAAAAGTCATAGTAACGTCGCAATAATTAACTCCCTCGGCTACGCCTCGGGATTTAGACAGTGTGGTCCCATCAAAAACGCTCAGGGTGTAATGACTTTGTTTCCTCCCTTGGTGCGTAAATAACTATTTTAGTGTCTCAGAATTTAATCTATCATTCAAAACTTTGTTGCTTCTTGTTGTCAAAATTCTTCTTTTCTTATTTGCTTCTTTAGATCGTTACTCACCTATGTTTTTTAAAAATAGAAATGAATTTGATTAAGTAACTATTACGATGAAGTGATGTTTATTTCAATCTACTTTGGGACCAAGGAATTTCACACTTCTGTTTTATAAGGGTAGTAACAGTCTAAAGAAAAATATTCCGTACACCTTCTTTAGATTGTTCCTCACTCTGTTTTTTTTATTAGGAGTGTAAAAATCAAAAGAAGAACATTCTTTACACTTTTTTTAGATTGTTACTCTCCTCTGTTTTGTTATAAGGGGAGTAACAGTCTATAACAGAACATTCCTTACATCTTTTTAGATTGTTACTCCCCTCGTTTATTATAAAGGGGAGTAACACTCTAAAGAATGACATTCTTTACACCTTTTTTAGATTGTTTTTCCCCTCTGTTTATTACAAGGGGAGTAACAATCTAAAGAAGAACATTCCTTACACCTTTTTTAGATTGTTTCTCCCCTCTTTTTTGTTATAAGGGGAGTAACAATTAAAAAAGTGCCTAAATTATTTCCATAATCTTAATATAAATGTATTCAAACAACTGTAATCAGTTAATCAGTTAATTGTATTTACCTAAAACCAAGCCTCGTGTAAAAGCATCAATCCAATAAACCTTTTTCACTTGGTTGTATTTCACTAAAAGTAAAATTAAGCTTTTTTTCAAATGTAATTACTTAAAATGAGCTTGTTTTTTAGATTTAGTTTCATTTAATCACTCAAGGGTTTTACTTCTATATAATTATATTTCTTTCTAACTTTGAAACTAAGTCCAGCTTAACGTAAAACCTAATCTGTTACTTGGCACAGAAAAATAGGTAATAAGTTTATGTTAGATTTAAAAAAAAAAATTAAAAAAAGAAAAATGTGAAGAAACCAAAGTAAAGGTATCGTTTTTCCCATTTTTATTTTGCTGTTTTAGTAAATAAAGAGGAAGAAAACGAAGGTAATGACAGTAACAAGAGTTTCTTAAGGTTCTTCTTATTCTTTTTTTTCTTTAGAAACTAAATACTTTATTCTTTTACTAACTATAAAATGATTGGAGTTAATAGCCTCGTAGAATAAAAAGAAATTGAGCTTTCTTCGAAATTATAATGTTCTTTTCATCTTTAGTTACTTTCTATTTTGCGAAAAAAGAACGTGAAATTCAATTCTAAACTCTTCGCATACCACCACTCGTAAACTTTTTACGGCACAAACCCAACTTTCTTTCCCCCACCCTCTTTTAAAAATGTTTAAAAGTTGAGAATCTTTTCACAGCGGATTGTTAGAAAGAGAATTCTTGTGTGTGTATAAGAAATACTTTTGAAAATATTTTAATTTACACCTTAGGATTGAGGGATGGAGGCTCAATACATGTAATGAATTATTTTATTTAGAATTTGATGTGTCTTAATCGATATGGATTAATATTGTTAATAATAATGAATAAATTATTATTATTATTATTATTGTAATTTTGACACCTCAAGGTCCATCAAACATATTCACATTTTAATTGCAATGGTGTAATTGAAATTTGTATTCTACAAATTTTACCTCGAGATGGACAATACCAGGAATAACTTCGATATCAGCCTTCAGAGAATAGAAACATAATTAATTAATCAGTTTAATAAATGTCTAAATATGAGAACATACATATGAGAAAACATAGAACCAATAATAATATATCAAATTTGGTCAAGTCGAATAGCGTTAAATATGTAAATATGATTGTAGAAGAAATTACTTAAGGCAACATAAAAATAATAATATAATACCTAACCATTTGAAATGGGTCTATGTCAAATCATTTTGGTAGCACAGTACAAGTTTAAATTCATTTAAACTATTTGCATAAGGATGGATTTTGAGAAATTAAATGTAGGTACACAATGAATAGTTGGTTGTTTTGACTGAGATTTTGCGGTACCACTTCATAATTATGACTAGAGAGGTTAATAAAATGTAACACAACAATATTGTCACCACAATTTTTAATAATTAATAGACGCGTTTCGACTTATAATGTCATCATCAGTATGCGTGTTAACTTAGGAAGAGTAAATACTGTACTAAGCTAACTATTTTACAAACATTTTAAGGTAGAAAATTTTGGTTAGACTCGGGTGGTGGATTAACACACAATGAAACTCTTTATTTAAAGTCTCAGAATTTAAATTAGCACTCAAAACTTTGTTTAAATTCTGGTACTTCTTTAGAGTGTTACTCCCCACTGTTTTTGCTTTAGAATATAAATAATTGCAAGATAAAAAGAACTTTTTATATACTACGTTTTTAAATTTTCTTAAACCGTGCCATCGATATATTTGAAATAATATAATCGATATATTTCCTGTTTTGCTGTCATTTAATGTTTATATCTTAATTATATTGAATGTTTATTTACAATATAGTATAAATGACAAAAGATCATAAGTAGTTTACAATTTTAACCACCATCTTCCCGTGGAGCGCTAGTGCTCTTACACCTCTAGAATACTGGAGTTGGATACCCCTGGTTTACTTATTCTTTTTCGCTGTCATTCAATGTTTACCTCTTAATAAAAAAATCACAAATTTGAAATCTGTCAAAATGAAGATTTGAAATATTATGGAATATGACAAAACAAATAAAATAACTTGCGGATTTTTTCCGAACTAACTTTTCATTCAGCAAATTTGCTGAAAACGAATTAAATTCTGCTAAAAAATGACTAAAAGTATTAAAATAATGCATTGTCATCGTGTTCTGAGCTGTTCTGAAAGTTTAAAATGTCTAGCTACTCGGGATGTTACTTAAAATTCGATTGCTAAGATTTGTACTGGACAAACAAACAAACAAACAAGAAACCAAGTTAATAAAAACGTATTAAAATAACTTTGATTAAGTATAACTATTACGACAAAGGGATAATGTGACAAAAGAGTCCAATGTACTTCGGGACAAAGGAATATCACACTTCAGTTTTAATAAGGGGAGTAACAGTCTAAAGAAGTGTCTTAATTCTTCACATAATCATAATATAAATGTATTTAAAAAACTGTAATTAATTAAAAAAAAGAGCTTTCTCCGGAATTATAATGTTCTTTTTTTTATCTAACGCTCGTAAACCTTTTACGGAAAAAAAAAAAAAAATTCCCCCAAACTTTTAAAAATGTTTGAAAGTTTGAATTTTTAACTGCGAATTGATAGAAAGGGAATTTTTTAGAATTACTTTTGAAAATATTTTAATTTACACCTTATTCTCTTAGGATTTAGGGAATGAGGCACAAAAACTGTAACAAATTCTTTTGTTTAAAATCGTCGTTAATTTACAGACTCTAACCTTAAAATGTAAAATGTATCTTATTTAATTCAAACCCATCTACGTTCTTCTCTCTAACCGTAATAATAAACTCGATTTGGACGGCTCACTTAATTAGGAGTGTAAATATTTTGGAAACCTGATATATAATACCCTTAAAACACAAATTCACTTTACAAGCCATATTGAATTTCACTTCTACTTAATAACCCTCGTTACCTGTTCATTAATGTGAATTGGGGTTGAACGAGGAGAAAATCTGAATGAATGTTTTTAGCAGATCGGCTTTCTAGTTAATAACATTGGAATTTCTGTCTCCAACTTGAATCTTAAGAGCTTTATTTAATAAATGTCGCTCAGAGTAAGGAAGAGGGAACAATACTATAGAATCGGGATCTCAAAAAGTGGTTCATTATGCTACACCCCTAAACCTCCCAAGCGGCAGTTTGGTGAAACAGTAACGATATCTCGATAAAAACTCGATATTTATCTGATAAGGATAAGTATAATGTGATATTTTCTTGTGATATAATATTTAATACATTCTTATTTTTACTGGTCTTATATTACTTTGCTTTGTAAGTTTCATCGCATATTTCCTTTACCCCTAATTTTGAACTACTTCCCGTCATTCAATCTTCCCCAAAAGTTTCACATAGGAACAACTAAGGTGAAGAATACAGAAATCAAAATAATAATAATAAAAAAACAAAATGGCGTCATATTTCTTTACTTTTTAAGTTTCATCGCACACCTATTACCCCAATTTTGAACCACTTCCCGTCATTCAATCTTTCCCAAATTTTGCACATAGAAACAAATAAGGTGAAGAATACAGAAACAAAAAAAATTAATTAATAAAAATAAATGTAAATAAGACCAGTTTTCAAAAATGGAATTTTTATATTAATTATTAATATACAGTTGTATTTATAAATACATACGTACTTTAATGTTTGTTGTTAACCCAATTAATGATCTTCATTGTAATAGTTTCTAGATAACCAAAAGCAATCTTATATAAAACAAAATAGTCTTCTAAAGAAATGACATTAGATTTTTTGATATTTTGGCATATTTGATTGAAACAATCAAACAAAGCACAAGATGAGGCTAAAGGTTTTGTTGACAAGCGTCCGTGGACACAGAATACGAAAGGACAAGGAATAGACCAATAAGACAAGGACCAGAGACCACGTGATCGTGCTGTTGTCACTTTAGTTCGGATTGAGCTCGCTTGAGAGGTTAAGTATTATATAGGTGTCGCATAATGAACCACTTTGCAAATTGCATTGCTCCCTCTACCCCATCCTTGTTCCTCTACCCAATGATAATTTTTTTTTACATTTTGTGTATTCAAGGAGAAATAGAATAGTATTGAAATTTTACTTCTACAAACAATTGAGAAAATAAAGAAACGGATTTTCAACTGTACTCGCCACGATTGATAGAATATATATTAAAAATGTTGATACAATAATATATTTCAGTAGAAATAAAACATTTTTAAGAGCTATAAAGTGTTGTAAGGATAAAAATAGATAGATATAAATATAAATATTAAAAAGTCGTTTAATATGTATGAAGTTTTCGACGATTATACAAAAAATTATTTCCATTATCCGTACAAAATTAGTTAGAAGACAGATAATCAAATTAATGTTAATTGATATTGGTGGCCACTTTAATTTGGAGTAATATTTGAATAACTAACCAATCAAATAACAAAATAATATAAACTTGATTTTTGGTCTACTAACTTATTTTGTTCTCAGGATCATACAAATCACATTGTCTACCATAATAGGCGAGAAGTTGCCGCTCTCCACCGGTTTGTTATTGTATCCGAGCTTACCAAAGGTAACGGAAGCTATGTGATCGTTCTGAAGAACGAACATTTTTAATTTCCAAATGCATATTGCCAAGCTATGTCCCGCAGACGAACTTATCCTACCCCGTATTCTTCAAAGGCACTAAAATATTAACTTGTACACAAAATTCTATCTTTATGTTAGTCAGACTTTTTTTTTGCACGCTATCTCCTGGACTGTGCAGAAAATAATTCGAAGTGTCTATTTCAAATAACAATAATAAACCAACTATCAATTACTCAATCTTATAGCAATGTTGCCACAATTATCTAAACACCAATCTAAACACTATATTACCTTCTAAGACCTATCTGGCGATAGTTAACAATTTTTGACACATTAAAATATAAATAATAAATCAATATCATGATCATGATATTCTTAAAAATGATTTAAAATCGTATAATTTGACTTATTTGAAAAATATTCGTATGTATAGATAAGAAAAAAGTAAACATTTATAAATCAATAATTCATTTAAACCTCATAACCCTACCCATCTAAATCTGGATATCTAAATATATAAGAAGAGATCTCTAGATCAATTTATAAGTTTGGTTCCGTTTCAAATTTGGAACCTATAGATAAAACTTTTATTGCAGGAATGAAAGGCCTTTATTGCTTAAAAATGTCGAGAGATGATAAAATATTCAGTGACAAAACTGTGTTTACAGGAGCGTAAAACAAAAGCAAATATCGATTACTTTCAACCACACTGTCACAAAATTTGAGGTCACGATTTTATACATGCGATAGCAATACCTCTAAAAACACTTCAAAGTATAAAACGGATCCACTTATAGAATTAAAAGAGTAAAAATTTCCGAAATAAATTCGATGCAAATTCACGACATTTACAAATGATGTTCTTTTCCGGAGAAATTGAAGAAAATATGCATCATGTCTGTCTGTCAGTCTGTCTACGTGTAACCGACGATAACTTAATTAAAAATTGAACGATTTGGTTCAAGTTTTGTATTGGTGTTGCTTTCACTAATGTTCAGGCTAAGTTCGTTGGACAGCGTGATCCGTCCAAGAGTTCACGCGTAAACGAGAGGTTTAAATGGGAATTTGGGATTTCAGGACAGGAAAAATATTCTATCATCACCTATTCGATAAGGATTTGATTGTAAAAATAACATTTTTAGTAAAACCAACAGCGACACCTCTATGAATAAATAATACTATAAATTAAAGCTGGCCTAAACGTGTAAAAATCGATCGTTATCGATAACGATTTTGATAAAACTTCATACATATCGTCTAATAGTCTAATGTACAATTAAAACAGGCATGCAATATTTCAACTTGTACATGCAAGAAGTTTTTAGTTGAAATCAAGATGGCGGGAACATGTAAGTAAAGGAATATTAGAAAGGCACCCTTCTTCCCCATTACACAGCCCTCTATGAAACATTCTTATTCTTTAACTATAAACTCATCATGATTAACTATATAATATTGGGAGCCAGTGTAGCCGAGCGTCTATAGGCGTTCACTCAGCTATCAATAATTGGAGGCAACTCTAGGTTGTGGGTTCGATCCCGTGCCATGATACTCTGAATTTCATCAATGATTCGAGGACGGAGCAGGGCGAGGGACGCTTATATAGCTTACTAATGACCACACCTTACTCGCTTCGGTGGTAAAACATACAAATGTATCATGTGTGAAGTAACTGGAACTCTCTACCACGGGGCGTAAAAAGTCTACTGTAAGGCCTGATTGCAAGGTTCGGACAAGTGGCTCGTCCTACCCGTTCTAGTAGGAAGTACTGGACTACTACTACTAACTATATAATATTTATTGCATTACGCTTGCTTCAATGATAGGTCCACGCAATACCTAGTTTATTTAAGGGTGGACATTGATGGGACCCGGTCTGAGGATCAAACCCACAGTTGTGTGGTCACGCTCACTCATCCAACTAATGACCACGCCAAACGCCAAATGCTACTTAACTTTAATGGTTTCAGAGCCAACTGCTGTCCTACTCGAGCAACAGGGACCTCAAAATTAATCTTATATAAATATAATATGTCTACAAAACTATTCAATTTACAATGAAAAATGAATATTTTTACATTCAAATAAATATTTCATAAGGAATTCGAAATATGCAATGAGTTGCGTTAATAAATTTGAAAACTATGAATTCCATAAGATCGGCTTTCAAAAACAATTATTAACTATTAACTTGGAAACGTCAACATCAAGTTACATAGTTGTCACTTAGAGAACTTTGGCTAAGTGAACTTGAAGGATCTTTGCCAAAGCAACTATTGGGATGGGAGAAAGTTTCACAGTTTCGACTTAGTTATGACGGGTCTAACGACTTAGAGTGGAAGCAGAGGAACCAAGTGCTTTCCCGGTGTTCTAATGACCCTTGTACAAAACCCAGCGCTATTTTAACTCCCAGTAATCTTTCCGCAAAGCAAAGTATTTATCTAGGCAAAAGAGAAAGATCGTTTTAGGTTTCTGTACAAAGTAAAAAAAAGACACCTTACACAACGGCTCTGTCTGTCTGTCTGTCCGTTGGCTTGTTTCAATTCATAAACTACTATAGCTAGAAACATGAAATTTCGCTCACATGTACATCTCGGTATTTTAGACAACTAGACAAATTTTGGAGATTTTACACTTAATATTTCCAAGATGGCGGCCCAGCCAATATGGTGGGTGACTAAAAAAAAGTTTT
This sequence comes from Gerris buenoi, assembly GCA_001010745.2. Classification (NCBI taxonomy): domain Eukaryota; kingdom Metazoa; phylum Arthropoda; class Insecta; order Hemiptera; family Gerridae; genus Gerris; species Gerris buenoi. Next base: position 69,471 of record KZ651212.1, read on the forward strand.
TAGTTACCATAGCATGTTATACATCAATTTAAAGGTCTTGAAGTGTAGAAAAAGAATAGGCAACTATTAAAATAATACACGTAATATTTTCAAGATGGCGGCCAATATGGCAGGCGACTATAAAAAAGTTTTTAGTCACCATGACATGTTATACATCAATTTAAAGGTCTTGGAGTGTAGAAAAAGAATATGCAACGATTAAACTTAATAATTAACCTTAATCGTACAGAAACCGGCGATTTTCGCCTTGAGTACTTACGTGAAGCGCGCCTTACTTGTTATAATTTAATATTACTTTTATCAAATAGTCATCAAAGTAGTTAATTATATTATTCCCTTCCTAAATGATTTTATTTTAGGTTTCTGTACAAAGTACAAAAAGGAACCTTATATAACGGCTCTGTCTGTCTGTCTGTCCGTTGGTGTCTGTCCGTTGCTTGTTTCAATTCATAAGCTACAATAGCTAGGAACATGGAATTCGGCACACAGGTGCATGTCGGCATTTGTGACAAATGGACACTTTTTCGATTTTTCACACTTAATATTTTCAAGATGGCGGCCAATATGGTGGGTGACTAAAAAAATGTTTTCAGTCACCATGACATGTTATATATCAAATTAGAGGTCTTGAAATGTAGAAAAAGGATATGCAATTATTAAATTTCACACCTAATATTTTCAAGATGGCGGACAATATGGTTGGCGACAAAAAAAATTAATAATTTTAACTTCATCGCACAGAAACCGGCGACGACCGGCGGCCTCACGTCACGTACTTATACGTAAAGCGCGCCTTTACTTGTTTAAAACTGGTTAATTTATCACAAGGAAAGACGTTGCGCTGATCACAGAACTACAAACAAATTGTAGAAGCACTGATTTTAATTGATTGATTATAGGAGCACTGATTAAATTATGGATTACGACTATAAATCTAGCCTAATATTTATTTTCTTCATTTTTGCTGCCGAGCTATGTGATCGTTCCAAAAATGTTTTAGTCCACCGATTTCAAAAATTCCGAGACAGAAATCAGGGAAAATATTTGGTTCCGTGTCTGTCTCTCTCAATTTTTGCGAACCAACATATATCTTAAAAATTACTTTAATGTAATAAATTAAATGTAATGTAATTAATTAAATTAAATGTAATAAAAAGCACAGTAGCAGGTATCCTAATTCAATATATTTTGTACTGTCATCTTCATAAAATTAAATTTCATAGAAATAATATTTAACATAATAAAAACACAGTAGGAGGTATCTAATTCCATATATTGTGACCATCATCTCTATAATTAAATTTCATAGAAATAATATTTAACATAATAAAAACACAGTAGGAGGTATCTAATTCCATATATTGTGACCATCATCTCTATAATTAAATTTCATAGAAATAATATTTAACATAATAAAAACACAGTAGGAGGTATCTAATTCCATATATTGTGACCATCATCTCTATAATTAAATTTCATAGAAATAATATTTAACATAATAAAAACACAGTAGGAGGTATCTAATTCCATATATTGTGACCATCATCTCTATAATTAAATTTCATAGAAATAATATTTAACATAATAAAAACACAGTAGGAGGTATCTAATTCCATATATTGTGACCATCATCTCTATAATTAAATTTCATAGAAATAATATTTAACATAATAAAAACACAGTAGGAGGTATCTAATTCCATATATTGTGACCATCATCTCTATAATTAAATTTCATAGAAATAATATTTAACATAATAAAAACACAGTAGGAGGTATCTAATTCCATATATTGTGACCATCATCTCTATAATTAAATTTCATAGAAATAATATTTAACATAATAAAAACACAGTAGGAGGTATCTAATTCCATATATTGTGACCATCATCTCTATAATTAAATTTCATAGAAATAATATTTAACATAATAAAAACACAGTAGGAGGTATCTAATTCCATATATTGTGACCATCATCTCTATAATTAAATTTCATAGAAATAATATTTAACATAATAAAAACACAGTAGGAGGTATCTAATTCCATATATTGTGACCATCATCTCTATAATTAAATTTCATAGAAATAATATTTAACATAATAAAAACACAGTAGGAGGTATCTAATTCCATATATTGTGACCATCATCTCTATAATTAAATTTCATAGAAATAATATTTAACATAATAAAAACACAGTAGGAGGTATCTAATTCCATATATTGTGACCATCATCTCTATAATTAAATTTCATAGAAATAATATTTAACATAATAAAAACACAGTAGGAGGTATCTAATTCCATATATTGTGACCATCATCTCTATAATTAAATTTCATAGAAATAATATTTAACATAATAAAAACACAGTAGGAGGTATCTAATTCCATATATTGTGACCATCATCTCTATAATTAAATTTCATAGAAATAATATTTAACATAATAAAAACACAGTAGGAGGTATCTAATTCCATATATTGTGACCATCATCTCTATAATTAAATTTCATAGAAATAATATTTAACATAATAAAAACACAGTAGGAGGTATCTAATTCCATATATTGTGACCATCATCTCTATAATTAAATTTCATAGAAATAATATTTAACATAATAAAAACACAGTAGGAGGTATCTAATTCCATATATTGTGACCATCATCTCTATAATTAAATTTCATAGAAATAATATTTAACATAATAAAAACACAGTAGGAGGTATCTAATTCCATATATTGTGACCATCATCTCTATAATTAAATTTCATAGAAATAATATTTAACATAATAAAAACACAGTAGGAGGTATCTAATTCCATATATTGTGACCATCATCTCTATAATTAAATTTCATAGAAATAATATTTAACATAATAAAAACACAGTAGGAGGTATCTAATTCCATATATTGTGACCATCATCTCTATAATTAAATTTCATAGANTTTTTTTTTTTTTTTTTTTTAAAAAATGGTTTGTTGGATGACTAAATATACAAGTTTTAATGTGACATAAATCGAAAGAGAGGGGAAATTTTTCCAATATATAGGCAAGAGAGATCTAAGGGAAAATCTAACCTCGAAATACTCTCGGGTTTCTCTGCCATCATAAAGTAAAGCATTACCCACTCTGCCAGAAGGTTTTATGATTCTACCCCCCCCCCCCCCCCAATTAGTTTCATATCTTCCACTCTGCAGAAACATAAATACTGCTCACTATTACACACTTAACTCTCGTGCAGAATTTTCGTCTTTTTTTATTTATAAATATATTGAAAAATATCAATAAACTTGATCTGATAAAATATGTAATTCAATCTCAACATATTTTATTAACTTAACCCTAAAGAAGAAAATATTTCTCTTTGGACGATTAAAAAAAAAAGAGAGAGACCACGGTATAAATAATTTATAAATATTACTATAAATTGGTTAAATGTGTTAAAATAGTATACTAAAACTTACTCGTTTTAAAAAATAATTTCGTATTACACATTAATTTAAAGGCTAATTTTAACAAAAAAAAAAAAAAAAAAGTATGTCTCATACTGTACTTATATAAAATATTCAGCCAACAAATACGACATATAGTTTCCTTACGTCCTATCAGGAGCCTATTTAAATAATGGTTTCATATTACGACCTATTATTATCTAATTTATTAATTATTTTACCCCTTTTGTAAAATATGTCAATTTTTTTTTTTTTAATAAGAATAAAAGTATATATTTTAGACTTCGAATTAATATTAAACCAATATTTAATGAGCGAATCAATATTAAACCAATATTTAATGAGCGAATCAATATTAAACCAATATTTAATGAGCGAATCAATATTAAACCAATATTTAATGAGGCGAATCAATAATAAACCAATATTTAATGAGCGAATCAAAAATAAACCAATACCATATTTAATAAGCGATTGAAATTGTTAAAGGAATATCTAGATCTATTTTCTACAAACCATCCAATTTTTATTTAAAAAAATGGGATTTGTACTTTTAAAGCTATAGGTCTAAAGAAATGTATATTTAGGCACTCGTCCATAAGAAATCAATAAGTGCTCAAGGTTGAAATTAATATGGGGACAAACAATAGACTAATCATCTAATTTTTATTAAATTCGGACTAGTAGTTTTTAAGATTACAAGTTAGTTTACAAAATTGTTGATAAGAGCGCTGGAAACTGGAAATTTAGAGGCCCTGTGGTTCGACTCCCGGCGCTGGAGTCAATTTTATTATAATTTGATTTAAATTAAAATTGTTGACGGAAAGACAGTGAGACACGGGGCCAAAAATGTTCTCTGATGTCTGAAACGGATTTCCATCTTGGATTTTTTTTCTCTTGGAATAAGCTCGGAAGCAAAATTAATTAATTTGATTTAATTTGTAAGATATAATATTGCCTATTGTGTGGTAGTGTGGTATAGATAAAGCTTCTTAAACTTCTTGGACACTTTAATACTTTAAAAATGTATTTATTTAACTATTTTTCTAGTGTTTAAATTTTATCTAAGTTAAATATATAAATTGCTAGAGATATTTTATTTGTAATACAGTTGGATAGTTTTTAAGGATTGAAAAGCAGATGGGTTAAAGACTTAAAAAGGGTTAAAGAGTTAAAAGATAACAAACTGTGAAAGCTTGGACCTCTTTTCTTTTTAGAATCTAAGTTAGGGTTCAGCCGGGCTTGAAACACGATTAAGGAACAACTGGACCCAAAACATGTCAGTGGTAATCAATAGAACAAATACAAAAACAAGATGTAATCATCCGAGTCAATGACAGATAATCTTATCCCCAAACAAAAACCTAAACGTGAAAATAGAGCAAAGTGCCAGACATCCTCTCAAAAAAGTCAGCCCTATCAATGCAGTGATATCTATCTGGCACTTCTTTACATTGTGAAATAAGGTGTATGGAATGTTCTTCTTTAGACTGTTACTCCTCTTACAAAAATAGAAGTGGTATATTTCTTTGTCCCAAAGTACATTGGACTAAACATTCCTTTATCTTAATAGTTATATAGTCTAAGACATTTATACTCTAAAAAAAACAGGGGGAGTAACAATCTAAAGAAGTACCACCTATCTGATGGCTAAGTCTGCTCTTTCTTTAGTTCAAAAAAGGCACAAGTTACATTCAACAAGTGCTATGCATCCTGTCTGAAAATAAAATTATTAAGTTTGTTAAAAACTTAAAATTATTATTAAATCAGTTAAAATTATTAAATAATTAGGTTTATTCTCTAGATTTACACAACGAATTAAATGTATTTCTTTAATTTCATTAATTGAATAAAATATCCGAGGAATAACAATTATTGAGTTTATGGTTACAAAATGTTTGAAAAATAATAAAGTTAATATCGGATTCCAAATATAAATATAATATTGAATTACTACACTATTATAAAATTTATATAGAGGATCAAATTACATTTTATAAATAGGAGTTCTTTTATCTTAGGCGGCCACTTATATTTTTACACTATATTTTCACACTATATTTTTATCTTATACAGCCATGGTAGGGAAAGAGAATAGCTGGCCACACACGAGCGGATTTTTACAACGGACCACGGACTTTTCCAACGGATTTGGGGAAATCCGCGGACCCGGTATGTGCGTTAGTGGAGAAACGAACGACAGGACCTTGTCCGCGGACATGAGATCCGCGGACCCCGTCTGCCGTTGTCAACACACACGCACAGACCAAGTCTGCGGATTTTGCTCCTTATCGTTTCTATATTCCTCACCCAAATATCGTTTCATGCCATTTATTTTATTTCTCGCTTAAATTAAATTAATTTTATTT
>KZ651212.1:80220-95133 GCA_001010745.2 Gerris buenoi
CTACACGACTGTGAAGTGTTTTTTCTTTACCTTGGCAATATTTTCTGTCTCGCTTCGCTCGACAGTAAATGTAATTGCCGCGGTAAAGAAAAAACTCACTTCACAGCCTAGTAACATAATATACTATTACTATACACATATATTAAGACAAAGGAGATGTTTAGTCCAATGTACTTTGGGACAAAGGAATATCACTCTTCTGTTTTTAAAGGGGGAGTAACAGTCTAAAGAAGAACTTTTCATACAACTTCTTAAGATATCTTACTCCCCTCTATTTTTTATAAGGGGGCTAACAGTCTAAAAAAGTGCCGAAAGTTGAATCTTGCTCACGTTATGAATTTACGCTGACAATATAGTCCAGTCAAATTAGACCAAAAAACGGGATTTCAAAACATTAAATCATATTATAGTTCTGGAAGAAAGCTTAAAATGATCGGAAGACCCTACAGTCTAACATACTAAAAGTCCCTGAGGGTGGGGGTGAGCCCCCCCCCCTCTACCACTAAGGGTTTTAAATTTTGGGTTTTTCACAAATATCTCGTAAAGTAGTATATCTCGTACTTTAGGCAAATTATAGTTATGTAAAAATTTGTTCTACATTAAATTTCTAACAAAGAAGTACTTTTCAATTTTTTCTAACTACAACTGTTGTCGAGATAAATGCGGGTTAAGGGTTTATAAATTGTAACCCTTATATAGGGTAAATTATGTTCCATGAGCAAATAAATGTATCATAATATATTATGTATTATACGTATTGTTTTTTTTTTTTTTTTTTTTTTTTTATAGTTTCATTAATAATTAACTTACACTGTCAAAAAAACTAATAAGCAAATATTTAATTTATTAATACTCCTAATTAAGATAAGTCACTTGATTAGAATTATTAATAAAATCATAATACCCCAATACTAACATAATTGGTAAAGACAATTTTAAGTAAAACACGGTGATTTTCAGTGTCAGTGAAAAGGTATTATGAAATGAACCAGAAGAATCACAGTAGAACTCTTTACTTTTTTTCATTCAAATTTTTCTTTTTTTACAGCCAATGAAGATGGCCACTTGTTGTTTTTAGCCAGCTTTTGAAAAAAAAAAAATTAAGTTACTTTTGGTAAATTGAGGACTTTTTTTTATTCTCCATTTTGATTACTTCCGCCATTCTTATTCACTCTTTTATAAATTAATGGAGCCAGGTGAGAAAGGTAGCTTCACTTTTAAGAAGTTAGCGTACTGGAACTGGAAAAAAAAATACTTGGAAAAGTTTTTTCATCTTTTATTTTTTTTTTATAAAATCCATTTAGAAGTTAAGAGAGCATAACCAAAAGGATAGACAGACTGGGGATTCAAAAGATCTCTGACTCCTTTCAGAGCACATTCACTTCGATGATCCTAAAGAAAATCAAAGTAATTTTAGAGTAAGTAAACCAAGAAAAAAAAAACTTCATTCAGTATTCTACACTTTTTATGTTTTCAAAAGAAGAAGCCTTGAGTTGTTCATTTACTGTTTAATGTAATCAATTTAGTACCATTTTCTTTATTGAATAGTAAAGAAACTGAACACGAGAATATAATTAATATTCAAATTAGAAATTAATTATGTGTAAATTAAGCGTCATTTCTTTAGATTGCTACTCCCCTTATAAAAAAATCGATCCGAGACTTCTCAGACTAACCTTTTCATATAATTTCGGTCCCCGCTCTCAAAAGACGTGAATTTATAATAATAGTTATTTACGCAACAAGGGAGAGAAGTATGTTTTCCTGCTTGAGGTTAAGTTTTCTCCTGAGGCACCCGCCGAAGGAGAAAACTTCATTAGCTCCCGAGGCTTGCCGAGGGAGATAATCCCGAGAGCAGAAATACTTCGATCCATGTTGTGTATTAAATTTTATCTACGACTAGTGCACCATGGGTAATAGCTATTTTTGTAGGTATAAAATTTTTTACATTAACAAATACAGGTAACAAATTATTTACACACGTAATAATAATACAAATTATTACACGTAATTTAAACACCTTAAACTGATATTTAGTTACTTCATTCATTAAAATAACAATTTTTATACTAAATATACACGTTTTTAATTTAATTACGTTTAGTTTATTTTTAATTTAAAGACTTTGTATGATAACCAAAAGTAATCTTCCCGAAAAATTAGTAAACAAAACAGCAAAAAAAAAACATTACTACCAACATAATACTTAAAATTTATCTAAAAAAAATATCTTATAAGTTGGTATGATAGTTTTTTCACTCCCAAGGGAGGGAAGTAACACTTCCCGCCCTGTTATTAGCAATGTAAAGTCCACTTACAATGCAAGTCGTAGATAAATAATATTTTTATCTATACACACAGATACGTGGGTCAATTGGCTTGCTATGACTGTAATGTAAACCAACCTTTAGCAGGGTTACTATCCTATTTAAAAACTATAATATTATCATCTATATTAACTATTAAATATTTATTGCATTAAGCTCGCTTCAATGGTAATTCTACTCTATGCTTATAGTTTATATGATATTATTTAAAATGCATTCAACTCAACAGGTGGTTAAAGAAACAGATTTATTTACATCAATATCTCGGAAACAAGATTTTTTCCCGGGTAAACGGCTTACATCGTTAGATTTACATTTAAATGGACTACATTTTTTTTTAATCTTTTAATATAAACCGTGGGAAACGTTTTCGATTTTTTTTTTTTCAGAGTTATTGGTAAGCCCTCTCTCATTTGGGGCTAAAATTAATTTCTCGATTTTGCCTCAGGGTAAGATATTTCTAAATGTTGATACACCAAATTTCGTCAAAATCGGGCCATTAGTTTAGGCTCCACGCATCTGCACATACGAAAGACGATAGACAATAGACAACAATAGTTATTTTTTAAAAACAACTTTTTTGGACTAAGAGGACCTCGAAACGTGTTAATCCGTCAAAAGCTCAAAATCGAATTTTCGCGCCATCACAATGCTATCACTATGTATGAGATACAGCTGCAAGTAAGAATCTAAAGAAAGTTTGAGGAACGTTCTTCTTTAAACAATTATAGTCCCTTTATAAAAACAGAAATGTGATATTAAGAGATATCAGTAGGAACGTTCTTCTTTAAACAATTATACTCCCTTTATAAAAAGAGAAATGTGATTTTAAGAGATATCAGTAGGAACGTTCTTCTTTAAACAATTATACTCCCTTTATAAAAACAGAAATGTGATATTAAGAGATATCAGTAGGAACGTTCTTCTTTAAACAATTATACTCCCTTTATAAAAACAGAAATGTGATATTAAGAGATATCAGTTCCTTTGCCCAAAAGTTTATAGGACTAAACATCCCTTTGTCTTAATAGTTATTTAGACAAAAGAAGAACAATTTAAAAAGGTATCAATTACTCTTAAGTAAGATCACAGAAAATTAAGGAGATAACTTGAAGATTATTAAACAATTTATATTTTTATACATTTAATTAAAATTTAAAGACTATCATAATTCTTTATCAAATAATATTGCACTTACCTTTTGTATAGCCAAATATACTTAGATGAAATAAAGGGAATTATTGAATTCAATTAACTCTAGAATAACACTATATTAATTAAATTCAAGCACAATCTATAGTTATTAATCATAGATCGATTGTGATATGGTGAACACATAATTGAAGAGGAGATGATTATGTGGAGAAGTATGCGGATAATTACCTCTGTAACTACAGTTGCTGCGTACTGGGAGTAGTCGAAGGCCCAGCCGTGCGTGCAAGGTATGAGGGAAACATTTGGAGGTGGTCCAGACCACGCCTCTTCGTACAGCGAATAATTTAGATCATACATGTGGCATCTAGCTCCAACAGGTGACCTACAACAATCAATATGTTTACAAATCATTAGTGAATGCAAACGCCACCAACTGATTTTACTATGATAATAAACTAGACAAGATATTTATAAAATAATAGACCAAGAGATAGCGTGAATGAAAGTGATTGATTAAAGTCAAATTAGAATAGTGAGAAATGATTGGTTGTTTTAACTGAGATTTTGTGTCACCAATTCCTAATTATGACTACAGTCTATAAGATTAGAGTTGGCACAATCGAAGGCGGGAAACAACAAACGTGTAGGTGGTTTTGGGGTTATAAAAAGTGAAAATCAGTGTTGCCATGTTATATTTTTTTGTGGAACAGGGGTAGAGTAGGGCATTTTTAATTTGAAGTTGAATTCAAGATGGCGGACCAGTAGAATCGTTTGCCTCTTTAAATTTTCCCGCCTTTGCTTGTGCCAACTCTAATCTTTTAGACTGTAGAGAGGTTAGTAGAAAGAAACACAACCATGTTGTCACCACAATTTTATGAAACTTCTTTAAAATGTTATTCCCTTATATATAACAAAATAAAAAAATAAAAAAACAGTGGTATAACAATCTAAAGGACGAATATGAGACCCGTGCCTAATATGAGACCCCATCTTAAACAGGCTGGTATGAGCTACAGCCTGGCAGGTCAAACGAAAAACGATAGTGTTTATGGCTATCAGTAGTCTCGGAGTTAGTTGGACGCCTACCGTCGAGAAGAGAGTTTCTGTGGATTTTATTTTATTATACTCCTTATTAAAATTTATTAAGAACATCACAGAAAGCTTGTTTAAAACATCAAGGAAAGATTAACTTAAAATCTATTCATAATATAATGATAGCTATTTAGACAAGGTGAAGACATGTATTTCACTTTTTAAGTTTATACCAATCCTAACCTCACAAATTCGTTCTAGAATATATAAACGTGGTTGTTCCTAATATGAGACCCATCACGGGCCTAACATAGGCAGGGTCTCATATTAGGCACAGTTTCTTTTATATTACCAAATCATGCCTGATTTTTGTTTTTCAGATGTATGTATTAATGCAAATACTGCCATTAATGAGAGGAAAGTGTAAAACATTGGTTTAAAAATCATGCAAATGTTTTAAACAGAGGGTCTCATATTAGGACCACTTTTTTAAATCTAAAATTTTGACTTTTTTTAGAAAACATTTTTTTTTAAAAAAGAAATATACATTTTTAATTATTTTGAAACATTTGCCATTGAATTACAATATATTATTAATTGTTTTGTCATATCAATTGTTTTGTTTATTCATTTAAATCCTGAGTTACACCAAAACCAAAAAAGGGGTCTCATATTCGGGTCACTTACCCTATACGGAATGTTCTTTTTTAGACCAATACTCTCCTTACAAAAACAAAAGTGTGATATTCCTTTGTCCTAAATTACATTGGACTAAACATCCCTTTGTCTTCAAATTTATTTAGCCAAAGTCATTAATATGTATTACCAAAAAAATAAGGAAAAAAGGGGAGTAACAATCTAAAGAAGAACCAAATGTACAAATATTTATAGAATAATATTCCAAGAGATAGCGTGTATAAAAGTGACAGACGAACATTCAACTATAATTTTGTATATAATTAATCTTTCGATGCCTTTTAAGAATATGTGAGTACTGATATGTGAATACTGAGTACAAAATTGGTAGCTAGACCGAAAGCCAAGTTGGTGTTAGCTTGTCACTTGATATGTGACCAATTTGATTTAAAGAAATATTTGACTAACTAACCTATTAAGTGACAAACTACCATCAACTTGATTATATTGGTCTACTAGAGTAATATTTGACTGACTAACCTATTAAGTGACAAACTACCATCAACTTGATTATTGGTCTACTAGAGTAATATTTGACTGACTAACCTATTAAGTGAAAAACTACCATCAACTTGATTCTTGGTCTACTAGAGTAATATTTGACTGACTAACCTATTAAGTGACAAACTACCATCAACTTGATTATTGGTCTACTAGAGTAATATTTAACTGACTAACCTATTAAGTGACAAACTACCATCAACTGGATTATTGGTCTGCTAACTAAGTTCGTACTCAGGATCATGAAAATCATATTGTTCACCAAAAAGGGCGGGAAATGGCCGCTCTTCACCGGTTTGTTTTTTCCAAATTCCTATTGTTAAGCTATGTCCAACAAATGAACTTAGCACCGATGTAGTAGTAATTTAACCTATTAAGTGACAAACTACCATCAACTTGATTATTGGTCTACTAGAGTAATATTTGACTGACTAACCTATTAAGTGAAAAACTACCATCAACTTGATTCTTGGTCTACTAGAGTAATATTTGACTGACTAACCTATTAAGTGACAAACTACCATCAACTTGATTATTGGTCTACTAGAGTAATATTTGACTGACTAACCTATTAAGTGACAAACTACCATCAACTTGATTATTGGTCTACTAGAGTAATATTTAACTGACTAACCTATTAAGTGACAAACTACCATCAACTGGATTATTGGTCAACTAAGTTCGTACTCAGGATCATGAAAATCATATTGTTCACCAAAAAGGGCGGGAAATGGCCGCTCTTCACCGGTTTGTTTTTTCCAAATTCCTATTGTTAAGCTATGTCCAGTAGACGAACTTAGCGAACAACATTCTCTTAAAAGGCACCAAAAAAATTACTTGTACACAAAATTCTAATTCTAATTCTAATGTTAGTCAGACACTAAGTCCTTGACTTTTTAATTTATGGTCTACAAACAAATTTTGTACTCAAGGTCATGAGTATCACATTGTTTGTCTAAAGGGATGTAGCATGACTTCTACCAAACCTGCCTAAAATACAAAAGAAACCAAGAAATAATCGTTTCCTTTAAGTTTACAGATTACGGATGCTAACCCTCCGAAATATAGTAATACAAAAAAACACAAGTGATAACTGATCTACCTCCTACAATATTTTAACATCCTGGTACGATATTTAACAGCGTTACATTTCTCATGTCAATTATTGAAACTTCAGCTCACCTAATGTCAAAATATTGTACTATAAATGAAAACCTATCTAGCTCCTGTTAAATTCTAACTTCCTAGCACGATAATCTTATTAAAGCGCCACATTTTTCATTTCGTTTTTTGCGAGACGGAAATTTCTTCAGCACCCCAGAGTATACATATATTTATGATAAAAACAACAAAAATTTTCAAAACGCTAAAACATATGTTAAAAACAACCAACATTTTAAAACTTTTTTAGGTCATTTTTTGTTTTTCTCTGTATATAAACCAGTTTATTTACAAAGTTACAACAGAACAATACTCCCGGAAAAACAAAAAGAGGAGATATTAAACATCATATCTTCGTTTTATAAACACAAAGGTAAAAAAAAAAAAAAAAAAAAAATGGAAAACTTGTACAATAGAAGAGGTAAAATATGGAACAAGTTGTGCAATGTGGATAACGATAGCTCGAGCTTAATTTGTTTAAAAAGCCTAGCAAGTATATAAAGCTCCAGAAATTAAAGCATTTAAGAGACAATAAACCCTCTTCCAAATCTAGTTTCCACGTCCTGGCTTTTTTATTTATATTTTTTTGTCAAAAAAGGGCCGCAGTAAATTGAGAGGGGAGCCGCACTTTTCCGCAGGTTGAATTCTTTATTTCATTGCGGGCAAACTAAAAGAAAGTTGAATGGCTAGAGATAGTCGGAACTCAGCTAAACTACCCTTAGCACACGTTTTTATTGCTTTCAATTTAAAATAAGGGGGGGGGGGTAGAATAGCACCTTTTCCTCTTTTTTACCTTTCTCGCAGTCAGTAGACTATTCGAGCCAACTTTTATAATTTATGAATCAAGTTCATAACAAAAAAAAAATCATATTTTATGAATTTTGATCTAATTATTTCGGTTCTTTTAACGCCTTTTATACATTGATAGATGGTTACTACTGAAGACTGGATCACTTAAATGTAAAGCTATTTAGAAATATCCAGTATAAAATTCCTTTATTAAATAACTAGCCGTTATGCCCGTTGCAACGGGCAGAAAAAAAGAGGTGGGAGATAATTAGTTATATTTAAAATGAATGAGTCTCGCGCTATCATGTTATACTTAAACAGAAAGAGCCACGTGATGTCCAGTTATTTTTTATTAATTATGGTTATTCTTATTAATCAATTATACTTCATATAGATATAATATACTGTTTAAATAGAAAGGTTTAGGCCATGATATTCAGTGTCAATCATAGCTCAGTGGTAGAGCATCTGCTTCATAATCAGAAGGTCACTGGTTCACTCCCAGCTTATAGCACATCAATTTTTAACGTTATAAATAATTTAGAGGTGAGTCGCCGTCGCCGTCGCCCGTCGTCGGGACACTACTCGATTATATAAAATATAAAACTCAATTTCATACTGTTGGCAACGTTTCGGCTACTCGAGCCATTTTCGAGCCTAAAAATGTTTAATTGTTTAATGTTAAGATGACATATAAGTAGCTACATCAATAGTTGATAAAGTTAAGGAATAAATTACGTAATTACCTCTATCGTAAAACTATAACTTCAGTTCTAAAGCTGAAGAGTTGTAAAAACCTTAAGTGTAAACAAGTCTGGATAAATATCAATGAACTGGTGGTTCATTACGTCAATTTCCTACAATCAGTAAGACATATTACATTGATAGTCAATTTTGAAAGGCAACAATCAATCTGAGTGAAAGCTACAACCAGTAATAAAAGATAAATGTATGTTTACCATGAGTGGAAAGGTAAGAGCACTGTGCAGATATGATAATAACAATAAACTTTGGTTAATAAAATTCTGTCATCTGGTAAAAACATTAATAAAACATTCTACAACTAAAACTATAACAAAATTATCACAGAAGGTAATGATCTATAAAAATATCACAGTGTAACAGGTAACAATTTATAATTAATGTATTGTTGAAGTGGAAATCTAAAATACGTTCTGTTATCAATCTATTGATAAGGATACGTCTACATGATTTTTCAAATTCTGTTATCTAGTTGGTCTAATGTTATTGATTAGCATTTATAATACAAAATAACTGTGTTTAATAAGTAAAAAATATTGATTAAATTGTGTGCTGTAATTTTATCTATGCTAAGATTAAATTATGTAATATGGTGCGTGTTACGTGGCGGGAGTTTTGAATTGAAATGGTAAACTCCGCTGTAGTATTTATTTAAAGATCTGGAGTCTGTTTTCATGTTTACCGTTGTTTCTGTGTTGATAGCGATGTTCAGAGCTTCAAGCATTTTCCTCCTATTTATTCTAGTCTCTCTACCTATTATTTTGGTGTCTTCGAAGTTGAAGGTGTGATGTGTGGCAAGTGCATGGCTAGACAGAGCTGTATTGGCATTGCCTTTCTGCTGATCGTACATATGTTGTTCCAGTCTGTGCTTTAGTAATTGACTGCTTTCACCAATGTAGCTCTTAGGGCACTGTCCACATGGAATCTGATATATTGTACCTATAGCATTGTTGAAGGGAATCTTATCTTTAAGGTTATGGTATAGTTTATCCGTTTTATTGTTAGGTTTGTGTCCAACTATGATGTTGTTACAATCANTGAAAACAGACTCCAGATCTTTAAATAAATACTACAGCGGAGTTTACCATTTCAATTCAAAACTCCCGCCACGTAACACGCACCATATTACATAATTTAATCTTAGCATAGATAAAATTACAGCACACAATTTAATCAATATTTTTTACTTATTAAACACAGTTATTTTGTATTATAAATGCTAATCAATAACATTAGACCAACTAGATAACAGAATTTGAAAAATCATGTAGACGTATCCTTATCAATAGATTGATAACAGAACGTATTTTAGATTTCCACTTCAACAATACATTAATTATAAATTGTTACCTGTTACACTGTGATATTTTTATAGATCATTACCTTCTGTGATAATTTTGTTATAGTTTTAGTTGTAGAATGTTTTATTAATGTTTTTACCAGATGACAGAATTTTATTAACCAAAGTTTATTGTTATTATCATATCTGCACAGTGCTCTTACCTTTCCACTCATGGTAAACATACATTTATCTTTTATTACTGGTTGTAGCTTTCACTCAGATTGATTGTTGCCTTTCAAAATTGACTATCAATGTAATATGTCTTACTGATTGTAGGAAATTGACGTAATGAACCACCAGTTCATTGATATTTATCCAGACTTGTTTACACTTAAGGTTTTTACAACTCTTCAGCTTTAGAACTGAAGTTATAGTTTTACGATAGAGGTAATTACGTAATTTATTCCTTAACTTTATCAACTATTGATGTAGCTACTTATATGTCATCTTAACATTAAACAATTAAACATTTTTAGGCTCGAAAATGGCTCGAGTAGCCGAAACGTTGCCAACAGTATGAAACAGTGTTAGACTTCTTTCTCTTCCTACCCTTCAAGGATCCAAGTTACACGACCTACTAATAATTATACAGGGTACACATAGCATCACTAGATAAAACTCAAGTTTATTAACACTCTCTGTTAATGGACATTGTAGATGAATAATAACACAAATATTTACGACATATTGTTTCGAAAAGTTTCGACCCTAAGGTGATTTTCAGTCTTTATTTACAGTAACAAACCAAATATTGATTATCAATTAACATTCCCATAATTACATTTTAATTAATCTTTAGTTTAACGATGATACTGTTATAACATCAATAATTCATCTTCGTCCGTTAATAACAATAGAATAAAACTAGTTAAAATTAACTGCTTTCTCATTTATCATATGGAATTGTAAAAAAAATAGCTATCTCAAATGAAAGCGTCAGATATATTTCAGAGTATGAAATTCATTTATATAATCAAGTAGTAACCAGACGCGACGTATTGCAACTGAATATGTAAAATGATATCAGAGCTCCTAGCGGATTTAATGGTAATCAAAATTGATTAATTTTTCATAATTTCACACCTTAAGATCTGATTTCCTCCACTTCATGGAAATATACGTAATATAACGACGCGACGTAATATATATTTTTACCTCGAAATGATTTGTTATTGCCAAGCTAAGGCAACAACACTGATTACAATAAAAATAAAATGTTTGTTTTGATTTGTTGGTCTTTAAATAGATATATTAACTTCTCTAAATAGATATCAAAATTAATGTACTTGATTTCATTTCTTTTTACTATAAATATAAAATCAAGCCCGTTGCCACGGGCCTAAGGGCTGGTTATAATATAAACCAATAGAAATATTTTATATCAACAACATGAAACCGCAACTAAGTAGATACCAATTAATAAAAATATGTAATATAATATACATTCAATTATTTAGTATGTCCGAGATAAGTAGTAATGTTTCAGTGAGATTATATTCATCTCATAAACTGAGTCATAATGACCATAAATAACAATATACTTGATAATTAATAGATATTAAACAAGTAATTATTGTTGTAATCAAGCATAAGAATTAAGTTTAACCACAACTTTTGTATCACAATTTTATAACATAATTTAGATAATAACATAAATAAAATTAATTGAATTGTAGTAATGTTGTAACTAGTGCTACCTAGCAGTGTTTACCTTATCAACTAACATATATTAATTATTATTCATGATTCAACTATACGGTATCATCAACACAAAATCCTTTAGTGAAATTCTATGATTATTTGTTATTTGTAAATGATATAACTGTTTTTTTTGTTTGTTTTTGTTTTTTTAATACTTTTACTGGTAAATAAATGTATCTATGAAAATAAAGATAAAAGAAATATTGAATAAAAGTAAACGAAAAACGGTAAATTTAGTACCTGTCTATTTCCAGATGTATAAATCATGACTCGATATCCGACCGTTCTTATACTCTTGTNACATTTTAGCCAGCAAGCTTAATGTACTGCAATCTTCAGAACTTACTTATATAGCCCCTAAAACTGTAACTTCTAAACATTCTAAATCTTAAACCTTTTGAACTTGGATGGTTTGACAAAAGTAGTCAGTAGATAGCAGCAGATTAATTTCAACCGTCTGCGCTTTTCAACTTTTGCTAAATTGATGCTTAAATTCATGTAAAAAAAAACTTACCTATTAAAAAACGGGGAAAACCATTAAATTGGACAATAATGTAAAAAAAAAAAATCAATAATGTACGTGCTAGGATGCGAGTTAGCTATTTGGCAGATTATTTTTGGTAGTCTATTTGTATTGTGTCTATTTATTTATTACTTTTTCTTTCGATCTTACTGCGAAGCTATTTGATCATTCCAAAGAGTGCAAAAATCTCCTATTTCAACTGTTTCAAAAATTTCATGACAGATATTAGTTTGTGTCTGTCTGTAGTTCCATTGTTGCAAACCAACATATTTTACAATATATGCGTGTACAATATAGGACGGTAGGACTCAATTAACCCACTTTTGGGGCCTTAAGTTTCTACNAATAACCTTTAATTTGGTTTTTGTTTCAATCTTCTAGGACAAATAGTTTAGGAGATATGAGCGTTGACGTAAATGCCCACAAACACACAAATTAGCGTGCGAAGGAAAGCAAAAATGGCCGCCATACCTAAACGGTTTAAGATAAAAAAATTTTAAGCATCGTTTTGAACACCTTAAATATGAGGGAAAAAACAGGGAAAATATAAATTTCTTCTAAAATGGTCGAGCAACTAACTATTTTATTTTTGGACCACTTCGTATGGATTGACCCTTTTATAAAATGTATCTAAAATATATATATATAAAAAAATACGGGTGTTGTCGCTAGTTGTGTTCGATAGTTGAAGAGGTCGATTGTAGTAAAGAGCCGAGTAGTGAGGGAACAGGACTATTCTAACCCTCTCGCCCTAGCCTACTCCATTTAAAATATGCCACTTCACTACACAAAAACTTCAGCTTATATCAGGGAATAAGACAGTCTTGTACCGGTTGATGGACTCACGACACACTGCATTCCCATCTTCTTATGTTTTAATTAACGCTTTTCTATCTTCGGCATTGATGATGGCCCTATTGTGGCTAAAAGCTGCTCTGAATTTATTAAATATTTTTTTATGTGGAGAGATTTTTTTTTTATTTCAACGCTTAATGATGACCTCCACTAACGCTTCATATCTTACAATAAGTTCGGGTATTTTGCATTCCATTTATTTCACTTAATTTTGAATTATTGTTTTGTGAATTATAAGTTTGTAGATTATCTGAAGAAGTCTAGATTAGAATAGCCGAAACCAGTTAAATTGTTTCAAATATAATTAATTTGGTGTGAAGATGTAATTTGGTTATTGAACTATGCAAATATGACTAAAACACAATAAAATATTCATAGTTAGTTTCCCTATTAAATTCAGGTGTTTTTAAAGGAAATAAAATGGTAAAACAAAGAAGGAGAAAATTAAGGGTTAAGTGAATAGAAGATGACGGCGATTTGATAATTTAATTTTAATAGAAATTTATATCTTCCTTAGTTTGACTTACATATGAAGAAAAAGAAATATTATGTGACTTTATATTTTTTCAGTAAAAGACAAAGTAAAGAAAATATATAAAACACTGGGATAGTAAGGAAATATGCCAGGATAGTGTCATACTAAACCAGAAATGCGGGGTTTGTATATCCAGAGTGTAAGGGGCTAAAAATAAATTTATTGACCTTTAATAAAAAAAAGAGGAAGGGTGAAAGCCCTGGAGAGTGTGTACCAGGAAAATGCAGGAAAACTCTTTTTCCTTTGAGCTTAAGCATAAAGTAGAGAGTTTAACAGCAGCTGTCTTTCCACTCTGTATTATTCAGCCCAATGAAAAAGGATGTTTCTTACGCCAACTAGTTTTCAAACCAATTATCTCTGAAGAATTTAAATTAACACAAGCATAAGAATATTTAAGAAATGCGGGAAAACTATAAATTGAAAGAAATTCACGTAATATTCAATAATATTTTTAATTTTACATTTTAGCCAGCAAGCTTAATGTACTGCAATCTTCAGTACTTATAACCCTAAAACTGTAATTACGTCAACTGCTATGTATAGTAATAATTAATTAAACATTCTAAATCTTAAATCTTTTGAAATTGGATGGTTTGACAAAAGTAGTCAGTAGATAGCAGCAGATTAATTTCAACCGTCTGCGCTTTTCAACTTTTGCTAAATTGATACTTAAATTCATATAAAAATTAAATAAAAAAATAATAATAAATATAAGAAAAGTATGTCCCCGCGGGCACCTGAGGCAGGCAGGTGCGGGTTTCGTGACCCCGGGGTTTCCCGTAGCGANAAAAAAAAAGTATGGCAATGCCACGTGTACGTTGGTCACCAGCAGTTATTTTTCAGTAAATTGAAATTAAACAATCAAAGATAAATTGTCGATCATTTATACCATAACAAATGCAAACATTAAATCGAAATTACTTAGCTACAAGTTAGTTTTCATTCCCGCACACACATTCATACAAATTTAAGTCGTTTATACCAATTGTTCCACACCAAAACAATCATTCATACACCTATTCTACAGAATTAAATTTGACATATACATAAATAAATTGAAAATTTAAATGGACTTAGCCGGTGTGACGATGACGTGAGAGATGGGCTACTTGCCGCTGCATAAGTGCGCACGATTCTGACGGTTTCGATCCAAACTTAGTGAGTAATAAAGATTTATGCAATTATAATATAGCTAACAGCCCCGAGAATAACTTTATGAAAAGGTTAAATGTTGAAATTAACGTAACATGTTAAAGTGTTGACATTGAACATATCGGCCAGCTCCAAGCTCCACGACAAGGTCCTTGAGCGAGTTGGGAACCGTCTGACCTGAGTATATGTTCAAATGCTCAGTTATATGTATAACTAGCCGTTAGGCCCGCGGTATCGGGCAGAATAATAAATATGGTTGAGAAAAAGAGCTGAGAGATAATTAGTTATAATTAAAATAGATATTTAAAGAGATATTTACTGTTTAAATAGTAAGTTTTATGCAGTTATAATTAAAACATTTAAATAGGAAGTTTTGTGCTCC
>KZ651212.1:116390-134330 GCA_001010745.2 Gerris buenoi
ATTTTTTTTCCTAAATCCATTAGTTTAGCTGTAAAATGGACTTAAAGTTTAAATTTTAGCAAGTTTAGGGCTCTCTAGACGGCAAACTAATGATTGGAGCGAAAAATTTTCAAGAGTAAAAAAGTCTTATTTTTAGCCATAAAATCCAAATCCAGTCTTAAAAATATGGCTTCCTATTCACTTTTTGTTTATTTTGTTTGCTGCACATGCTTTTGCTGCACACAAAAAATGTTCAGCATATGTTCTAGAAGCGCCTTTTTAGCCTTTATCGAATCCTGAAAACCGCATCTTTCTATCTATCATGGTTCCGGAGATATTTCGCTGTTCCATATTAGCTGGGACACCCTGTATATTTTCCCGTAACAGGAATTATCTGCCATGTTGGATTCCCAGTTTATCCGATCAAGTTGCTAGGCCCAGCGGACCGCACATTTTGCATATTTTTTGTAACAGCAGAAATATAGTTTTAGAGAGAGGGGGAGGGGGAGACAATTTTTAATGATTTTGACAAAATGGCCAGGAATATTAAAACACTTTCCCTAAGTGTTATATATGTTTGTAATCTAGTCTTCAATACCTTTTATTTGATACCCCACTCAAAATTTAGATCGCGTGACGTGAATTATCCGCAATTTTGGATTTGAGCAGCTGATAAGTTTGAGTTCGCTATATTTTTTTTTTTTGTGCGCATCAATACGATCTTTAATGTTTCATGTTTCTCTCTCTTTTGATTCAAAAGTTATTGGAACTGTACAGAGGGACAGACAGATAGGCACAGAAAGGAAACAATATAAGGGATTCTTTTTTTTTAGTTTTACCAACGAAACCCTAAAATCGTATAGTGTAAAGTGGCTTTTAGAGATAATGTAAACATAATTCGATAAAAAAAATGTATAATCTAGTTATTGCACGAGCATTTAAAAAGGTTTGTTTACGTTTTGAGAAAAAAAAGAGTTAGTGCGGTGACAGCTCGGGAAAGTAAAATAAAAAAAAGGGGGGTGGAGCCAATGGGAGATTAGGATTTAAAAATCTTGAAGTCTCATTGGCTTGCTACCTAATGTCAACGTAAAATACCAACTGTAAAACTCAAGTCTTATGGGTTCGAATAACAAAAGGTGTAATTTGTCTCCGAGGTCAGTAGGGTTCTAATGTTGTATCTAAAACCACTGACTGTTTACTTTAAAAATAATAAATTTCATAATAAATGACTGGGCATTTAAAATTTCATCCAAACTATTCTCGAATTTAGAGGGGGGGGGGGAGAAAGACACGCAGTTCCTCACTAGCTTGTTCTTAATATCCCGTGAAATAAGGCCTTTCGAGGAAGGCTGCAATTACCAAAAAAGATTGAAAATATTATAAGTTGTATTCTTAATTATTATTAATATCAAAGCCAGGGGTTTTAAACTTAATCCATAATCAGGGGTTTAAATGTCGAGTAAGGTTGGTAATTGAACAAAACTGATTTTTTTTTGTTTAATTATAACATTTATTTAAAAAAAACTAATGTTAATATACTGGCATTACAATGCCAATTGTTCTGGAGGAAAAAGTTGTCTGATTTAACAATACAATCCATTAAGTATTATCAGATGAAGAGGATTTATTTTTAAGTTAACCGCAAAGGAAAAACTTTTTAAATTAAGTTTCCGGTCTCATTTACAGAAAAAAAGTCCGGAAAAAAGGAGAAAGAGAGAGAGATAAAAAGGGCCAACTTTTCGACCTTCTGTAATATTAAACGAAAAGAGAAAATCTGGAGTTTCAGAATTCACCAACGAATGAACGGAGTTGGAGGCATTTTCAGCCGCTTTAAATTTATAATGGAATCAGTGGGTAAAGGAAGAAAGATAAGGATCAAAGTGAATGAGAGGGAGGGGGTGTCTGCCGCAGCACCAATCTCTTCTCTTTTGGATGGAACGAAAATCCCACTGCAAGAATCAAGCACAAAAGAGACACAATAATTAGCTGTAAACGAATAAATCCTGAGCCAAAATGTTGCCTGGAGTGAATTAAACAATAGGGGGCTGTTGAAAATGTCTAAACTTTGGTTGATTGTTCATTGATGTAAAGAGACATTTGATGCTGAATGGAAACTGGAAATTTCTGCAGGTTTGAGGAATGCTGTAAGAATTGTTAAGGATAGGAAACAAGAATACTCGAGTATAACCTTGGGATATGGAATACGACTGGGAATGGAATAAACCAATCTCTTGAGGGGTACTTGAATAGGTGAAATTATGAATACCTTACTTGAAATTCTCGAAAATTCCCCGACGAAATTTCTTGTAAGACGTAATTTCGAATGCTTACTAATGTAAAGGGAATTCTAATACTCTCTAGGTATCTATGGCAATGCTATCTTCCTCTTTACAATGGAATTTACCTCAACACCTTTGCATTTCAAAACCTTCAGGTGATGCCGACCTATTAAGTCATTAATAATAGAACAGTTCTAAAACTCTAGAGAAAAATGAGAGAGTGGCGTTGAATTATACAATAAAAAGGGGGAAATTTAGAAATCCAGAACATAAAATAGAATAAACATCTTACTTCAATGGAATAAATTTATTTATTTAACAAAAAGTAAACCTTAATTAAATTAAACCTAATTAATTATAAACCTATTAATCATTTCAAAAAATCGGTTCAAGATAACACAGACAAACTTTCTCACATTGTTGAAACTGTATTTAAATGCCATAATAAATAATAGTCTAGGGAAAATACGATTTGACCTGCGCAAAATTGCTTCACGAGCGATTCCAGTGGTATTCAACTAAACTAACCCTGCTTAGTAACATATCCAAAATCCGATTTTGGGAAAGCACCTAAAAATCGAATTCAAAATGGCGTTTTTTAATATTAAGGGTAATGAAAGCCCAGCCATCTAATAAATTTTGGTTTATATATTTCAAACAATGTAGAAAAATAAATTGTGAATGTGGTTATAAGTTTAAATTAATTTACTTTTATTATAGTTACAGGCTAGTCAAAATATGCATAAAAAATATCGAAATTCGCAAAGCGTGATGTAGTTTTGATTTTTTTATATTTTGTTCAGACCATTTAGGGTAGCGTGATCCTAAGTTTGCAACTTCGAAAAACCTATGCTTGCTGAGTAATACGTGAAAACTGAAAAAAAAAAAAAAAAATCGATCTTATTTCAGTTTTTGCCATATAGCTCGAACACTATGGGTTGTGTTTAAAAGTAGCATAAGCTCAACCGGATCAATATACGACCAATAGGTTCCGAGGTATGGCACTTCGAAAATGGGATTTTTTTTTACCCAAAAAACTATTGCTCTCGTTTTGGGGCGAATATCGGCGTATAACTGTTAACCTACGAGAAAAGTCATAAAGAATGAAGTTGAAGTAAATGCAATTGGCTTCCTTTAAAGACCATTGGCAACTCTGTACGTCTAAAAGTTACCGAGATATGACACTGCAAAAATTACCATAATTTTCCAAAAAATGAAATTTTCTCTCGTTTCGGGCCGAATATCGGCCTAAAAACTCTCCCCTACGAGAAAAGTAATCATAAAAGAAGTTGTAGTAAATTTAATTGGCTTTTATGCAAGCACAAAATAAAGCCTGTAGATAAACAGAAATGGATATAAACCACTTTTTTTTAACCAATTTATTGGGCATTAGGCAAAAATAGCTTTCGTGCATACTACCAGATCAGTGTTTGGAAATCAAAAGAAACCATTTTAACTAATAATGTATGGAATGTAAATCTAATGTATGTTTTGACTAGGCTATAACTATAAGAAAAATAAATGAATTTAAAATTATAACCAAACTCAAAATTTATTTTTCTACATTGTTTGAATTATATAAACTAACATTTATTGGATGGCTGGGCTTTCATTACCCTTAATATAAACAGACGCCATTTTGAATTCGATTTTTAGGTGCTTTCCCATGGTTGGATTTTGTCTGATTTTGGATATGTTATAAAGCATGGTTAGTTTAGTTAAAAACCACTTCAATCGCTCGTGAAGCAATTTTGCGCAGGTTGAAGTGAATTTTTTTTTAGTTTTCCTAGACTATAAACCATTTAATTGATTTAAAAGAAATATATATACTATATAACAGATAAATGTTTACTTTAGATTTACGATTTTCAACAAAATCAGATTTAGTTTCATCAATATCTCTTAAACTAAATTTTTAGGAAAATAACTTATAATCTTTGTATTCGTAATTAAATGGATACATAGTTGTTTAATCAAAATCGTCGGAATCATTTTCAAGAAACTCTCTTTTCCGTCTCAAAAGAATTTTTGAGGGGTTGCCCCTAAATTTGGAGCTAAATTTTATTTCTAACTTTCATCTCGGGGTACGATTTATGTAAACATGTATGTTTCGTCATCTGCCCATCATTTCGAGAATCAGCCCAGGAGTTTAGACTCAACGAGTCTGCACAGACGACAAACTTTTTTTTTTTTTAAAAAAAACACTTTTTTGGACTCAGGATCGAATTTTTACGACATTATAATACTTTCTCTTTATATGAGAAAGTAAAAAATTGTTTTAAATATTATAATAATTTCCGACTCTACAGATTTTAACATTCCAATATACATAATTCCTTTGACCAGGATAATTAAGTGAGTTAAAAATATATTCTAATTGCCAAAATTCGCATTTTTTTACTTTCAACGAAAAACTTAGATAAAATACGCATTAAAATACCATTGAAAAACTTTTAAATTAAGGAAATTAACTTTTTTAATTTTAACTTAGGTCTAAGTTATTAATTGGGTTAGGATGGTAGTATTTAATAACTGGAATTAAATTACTAAATGACCCCTCTTGTTTAGCCTTTCTGGCATATTGCTTTGTATGAAAAGCACAAACAATGAAATCTTGTTCAACAAACAACTTTAGTGAGAATACCATAACAAATATCGCAAGTAAACCGTAAACTGTATACTACTATGGGATATTGTGCACTACAAAGACTCTAGCGTTAATTGATCATCAAAAGTGGTCAACAACAAATTTTACACTTTCTCTGAAAATCGAAATATTAATTTTACCTATCTTTAGTTGGTTTTCAATTATGCTTGCATTCCTTTTAAGTCCATATGTACGAGATTTTAGTGTTAGCGTTTAGCGTTTCTGCTTTTGATAATACTGCAGCGTTTAATTTGGAAATGTTGGAATGACAACATTTAAAGCAGTACTTGCACTTAAATAGAATTCAGTCTTTGTCCAGCTTTCATTTACATTTACCATGTGTATTTCTATAGCATTTGGGGTAAACATGAAATCAGTGCTTATAACAGCACTAATAGTTATTTACGCAACAAGGGAGAGAAGTATGTTTTTCGGCTCGAGGTTAAGTTTTCTCCTGAGGCAACGCCGAAGGAGAAAACTTCATTAGCTCCCGAGGCCTTAAGGCCGAGGGAGATAAATGAGTTAGCTCCCGAGGCTTGCTGAGGGAGATAACTGTAGTATTAGCTCTCGAGGCTTGCCGAGAGAGATAATCCCGAGAGTAGAAATACTTCGATCCATGTTGCGTATTAAATTTTATCTACGACTAGTGCACCATGGGTAATAGCTATTAAGTTTGTAAATATAAAAGTATTACCTACAAATTCACGCAATTTAAACACCTTAAATTGATATTTAGTTACTTGATTTATTAAAATAACAATTCTTATACTAAATATATACGTTTTTAATTTAATTACGTTTAGTTTGTTTTTAATTTAAAGACTTTGTATGATAATGATAACCCAAAGTAACCTTCCCGAAAAAATGTATACAAAACAGCTAAAAAAACAACATAATACTTAAAATTTACCTAAAAAATACCTTTTAAGTTGGTATGACTGTTTTTTTACTCCCAAGGGAGGGAAGTAACACTTCCCTCCCTGTTATTAGCAATGTAAAGTCTACTTACAGTGCAAGTCGTAGATAAAATAATTTACGCACTACGCATAAGTTAAGTTCATCATCGAAAGTTAATTATTGCTTCCGAGCTTACCAAAGGTAGCGGAAGCTTTGTCAGTTTCGAGGACAAAAAAATATTGTCTCCGATTTTAAAATTTCCATGACAGAAATCCGTTTAAGATATCAGAGAAAATTTTTGGTCTCGAGTCTGTCTGCGTATCTGCCATTCTGTGTGTTCACGTCCCCTGAAATGTGTGACGATAACGTGAGTAAAAGTAGACCTATTTTGATGCAATTTGGTAGACATGTTCATTTTACCAATGCCCAAGACGATATACAAGTTATGCATATAATACAATCACACTATTGTCATTAAAATCTATACTCCCACACTTTTTTCGCAATAAGAGCTTCTTCCAAAGCTATATGTTGTATAAAAAATAATTCTGTCAAATATAATATGATGTATAAAAAGTGTTATTTTAATCAATTAAAATACTAATAATTAAAAAACAAACAAAAAAACGATACGAGACAACTCCAACTAACTTTATCATTTATGGGATTATAATTACTTAGCCCACTGTTTTCCATTAAAATTAATTATCGTTTTATCAAAGGCACATTATTATTGAACATTTCATCAAAAGAAATCAAATAAAATCTGTCCATATTTAAAGTTATTTTCTCAGGAACTAGATTTTTCCCGGGAAAACGGCTTATATCGTTATATTCGTATAAATGGAATTGTAGTTTTTGTTAATAGAAATCGCCGAAACCGTTTTAGAGGAATATTTGTGACACATACTTGTGTCAACTGATAAGTTGACATATATAATTTAACATTTATATTTATGAAATATAAGCCAGTCTGGCATTTACCATAGAATGGTATTGTTACATTCTTAAGCCTCGTCCAGACTGCCTAACCGAACAGAGGAAACGAGCCGAGCATTGGTCTCTGCGCATGCCCAGTCAGAGAAGCGCAGGCGCACTTTATACTGAGCATGCGCAGAGACTGATGCTCGGCTCGTTTCCTGTGTTCGGTTCGGCAGTCTGGACGAGGCTTTTTAAAGATACAACAATTTGTTAACATTTTTAGGGGATACCACCACCAAATGTCATTTCATGATTTCGTGTCGGGTTTTAATTTTTCTGAACATGTATGCCAAATTTCGTCAAAATCGGCCTTGTAGTTTAGGCTCCACGCGTCTGCAAAGACGACAACAGACAAACATATTTTTTAAAAACCACTTTTTTGGATTCAGGAGAGCTAAAAACGTGTAAATCCCTCTCTTTAAATGAAAAAGTAAAAAGGACGAATAAATAAGCTAGAACCTCCATTAGCAGTTAACGATAAAACAATCTACTTCCATTTTATCACAATGTAATTATTATGTAGAAATCTAATATCCATCAACTATCCAATAACAATTAAACAAATTAAAAAAAAAAAAAAAAAAAAAGTTGATTTGAATGGTATTTTATTCTACCCCTCGCATTAAGAGAAAAACGAAAGTGCTTTAAAATGTCTTCTAAAGATAACAATTAAACAAATAAAAAAAAAAAAAAAAAGCTATAAATTTCAAAAATTGAATGAAAACACTATATCCATAATCTACAAAACTACAATATGTTTTAGATTACAATTTCTTTTTTTTTTTTAGATTACAAATACAACGTTTAAAATTTCTAATTTTTCTCTATAATACTCGATTTATAAAAGAATATAAAACAAATATATGTATAGATAAATTTATTGTTTTATTTTGATTTTTTTTTCTTATAAAAGTTTATTACTGTTATGAATAGATAATATTTATGTTAGTTAAAAAAGTATTATAAAATAGACTTTATAAAGAAAATGTAGAGTTAAAATTGGCAAATAAATGAATGAGTTTGGCGGCATATTGGAATCTTTCGAAAGAGTTCTATTCGCTGGTGATTAATGATATTTTTTTTATCAAACTGAAGCACGATTTGGATGTAGAGAATGAATCCAGTTGTATTGTTTATTAGCATCGTGTGTATCGGTCCCATATCTACATCTGTATCATTATTTATCATAGTGACGTTTGTAATTTGAATGCTCATATTATCTTTTTAGAAAACGATAAAAACGAAATAGAATGAATATCAATACGATACAAAACCTAGTTGTTATTTAAAGGGTATCAAATTTAAAATTTTATGAGAAATAAATTAATTATGGTAATAATTGGGCAGAAAAGAGGAAATAATACAACTACTAGACTTCACTCCATTACTATATTTAATGTTTTTTTTTTAAATTCTGTGACGTTGTTTGGACGTAGTTGTTTGACGTAGGACGTTGTTTGGTTATTGAACACAACCTCTTTCATGTTAAATCACTATCACACACTGGAGAAAAACATTGTCGAGAGTCTAAAATTTGATTTAAAATTTAGAAATGCCAATGTTATTTATACGTCTAAATATTCCAAAATAAGAAATAAGGCACTTCTTTAGATTGTTACTCCCATTATAAGTAAACAGAGAGAAGTAACAACTTAAGGAAGATGTATGGAATCTTCTTCTTTAGATTGTTACTCCCTTTATAAAACGTGTGAACGAAGTGTGATATTCCTTTGTCCCAATGTACATTGGACTAAACATTAGTCTTAATGGTTGTTAAGTCAATGGCATTTATATTCTAAAAAAAAAAAAAAAGTATAGGGAAATATAGTATCGGAAATTATAGATTCCTTAGTGTTTTGTTACTTCAATATATATGATTATATTGTTATCAATTTTGTTTTATATGAGTTTGCATTAAATGAATTCTACTTTGTGCAAAAACTATAGTAATATAAAATTGTTAATTCATTTTATTTAATGAAACCAGCAAGCGTAGTGTTAGAGATATGCAGCGAATTGCAGAAGGAGCGAATGAAACTTATTACACTTAAAATTTCTATTTGAACTCTGAAGTGTAAACTTTAATATGAGGAAGATAGTAAGAAATCTCTTCACTAAAGGTAACTTTATTTTGACGAGTCATCTTCAATATCATCTTAAAAATAAATAAACTGAGTCAAAATTGAAAGTTAAGTAGTTCATAGACATATATATAGTAAATTTACATAGTACTTTATGAATAGTACCTGTTTGTTTTAACTTCTTTTGTAATCATATTTCATCGTTTGAACATAAATTGATTATTAGGGGGTGAAAAAGCCGGCCTTGGCACAATAAAGCCATTTTGGTACTTCTTTAGATTGTTACTCCCTATGTATTTTTTTTAGAATATAAATTACTTTGACAAAATAACCATTAAGACATGAAATGACAATGAAATAAATTAACATTAAGACAGAGGGATGGTTAGTTCAATGTACTTTGGGACAAAGGAATATCACACTTCACACTTCTCTTTTTATAAGGGGAGTAACATTCTAAAGAATAATATCCCGTACACCTTCTTTAGATTGTTACTCCCCTCTGTTTTTTTATAAGGGGAGTAACAATCTAAAGAAGTTCCGCCAATTTTAGTAAAAAGACGTGGAAGAACTTCGTACTTCAATCTACTCCGAAGATGAATTACTCCAACTTTTAGATGCAAATATTGCAAGTACTTTCAGAATACTAATCAAATAAACTTATTAAAGCAATGTATTATGATGCTCTTCTAAATAAAGGTTTGTATATTTCTTGGTTTGAAATTGGCTTGTCGAGCAGAAACGTTGCCACTTAAACGAGAGTTTTTGTATTACCTTAAGGATCCACACCACATGCTGAGATGTCTTCCTTTATCCTGGTCAAGAGTCCTTAAGTCCTTAATCCCATCTATACAGGAAACTTTTAATTGAAGCAAACTTCTTACATTCAACAAACTGACAAACATACTGTCTGTCTGTCTACCAGTATCGTTCATGTGTCCAAGGATAACTTAAGTAAAAGTCGACCGATTTAGTTGCAATTTGGCAAATACATATTCCATTTACTAAATCTCAGACTACGATCGTTGGACAGCGATCCGTCCAACAGCTCGCGTAAACGTGAGCTTCAAATGTAGAATTAGATTTTCAGGACGGGAAAAGATNGTCTTATATCCAATCAGAACCAGTCAAATAGACTATGTACAACAAAATATAAGTATATAAAAGGTTTGTTCGAACCACACTTCAAACTGGTTTGGAACTGTCCGACGCATGCGCAACGGACCACACTTAATCGTTTTTCACTAATGTGCATGCGTCGTACAGTTTGAAGTGTTGTTGGAACAAACCTAATATAAACTTATAGCTGGTCAAATTAATCACAATAGAGCCAATCTATATAAATATATCCCGTGGTTATGAAAACTGGCACAGTTGTTCCTTGGTAGCCTAGTTTGAAAAAAATAAAAAGTCTACAGAGGGAGGATCTCCGAAACTATCTCTGACAAAATTTCCAACTAAAATTTTCGTATGCATCTTTTCTACCAGTATCGTTCATGTGTCCAAGGATAACTTAAGTAAAGAAACGTTGCCACTTAAACGAGAGTTTTTGTATTACCTTAAGGATCCACACCACATGCTGAGATGTCTTCCTTTATCCTGGTCAAGAGTCCTTAAGTCCTTAATCCCATCTATACAGGAAACTTTTAATTGAAGCAAACTTCTTACATTCAACAAACTGACAAACATACTGTCTGTCTGTCTACCAGTATCGTTCATGTGTCCAAGGATAACTTAAGTAAAAGTCGACCGATTTAGTTGCAATTTGGCAAATACATATTCCATTTACTAAATCTCAGACTACGATCGTTGGACAGCGATCCGTCCAACAGCTCGCGTAAACGTGAGCTTCAAATGTAGAATTAGATTTTCAGGACGGGAAAAGATTCTATTATCACCTATTCGATGGGACAAACATTTTTTTTAAAAAAAATAGTTAGTAAAACCAAGAGCGACACCGCAATTAATAAAGATCGTTAAAACTATTAAAGCGGACCTAATAGTTTTAAGTAGAGAAAACAACGTTTTTACCAATATCTTACGTTCTGACGTAACGATTTTAATAAAACTTCATCCACATCGTCTAAAGTCTAAATTACAATTGAAACAGGCATGCAAAATTTCAACCAGATACGAGTAGAAGTTTTTGTGTAGGGAAGTGATATATTTTATAATATTTTAAATTAAGGGCCCGGGGGGGGGGGGGTAAGAATCAGTCCTATTTCCTACCTACTGCAACCATACTCTTGATACAAGCAAAGGTTTTTGAGTAGTGGAGTGATGTATTTATAATAATATTTTAAAGCTACTGCGGATAGTTAAAATTCTTATAGGAGTGTAGTTATGTAGGTTTATCTAGGAAGGTGAGATTTGTACCAAGTACCCCCACTCTACCCTCTTCCACATATCTTTAACTTTGACATTCATCGTGATTAATAAATTCCTTGATATCCAGTATTTTATTACTTACTTGCTTCAATGATAGAGCCACGCGATGCCTACTATATGTATTGTTGTCCAACCCCAAAGAGTTATAGGTAATGAAAATTAGGTTTTAGAATGTCACAAATTTACAAGAGAAATAAGGAAGATTCAATAAAATATGCACTGATATATTCTATGAGCATAAAGCCCTCTACCTTAAAGAGAATCCAAGCCATAAATAAGCATCGGCTTATTCTAGAATTTTAAGTAGTTCTATATTTTAAGGCTGATCTTTACATTGCTTATTACAATAATACAAAAAGAGACTTTCCTTTATCCAGTTAACTTTTAAACAAAAGAAAATCTCTTTCCAATTTACATAACATTATCTTCTAGCGAAGCTCTGGGATAAAGTCATTTTGAAATAAGCAACCTAAGTAAGACCAATAAGAATTGCAACCCTTATATTTTACCCTTCATTCTCACAACGAATTATTTATCTGTTTCCCTCTAGACATAACTAAGAATATGTATAATTCATTTAATAATAATCCTTAACTATTATTGCAGAGTAATCTCGAAAAGAGAACTTTCATATCGCATTGTTAAGTAATGTTAATATTATTTTCTAAGTACCAAACATTTAATTCGTGTAGCATCTTTTTAGAACTCAAATCAAATTTTATACATTAAATATTCTAGTTTATATTTCTTTACAATTAATAATATAATTTATATGTTCGAAGTTTGGTCTTATATCCAATCAGAACCAGTCAAATAGACTATGTACAACAAAATATAAGTATATAAAAGGTTTGTTCGAACCACACTTCAAACTGGTTTGGAACTGTCCGACGCATGCGCAACGGACCACACTTAATCGTTTTTCACTAATGTGCATGCGTCGTACAGTTTGAAGTGTTGTTGGAACAAACCTAATATAAACTTATAGCTGGTCAAATTAATCACAATAGAGCCAATCTATATAAATATATCCCGTGGTTATGAAAACTGGCACAGTTGTTCCTTGGTAGCCTAGTTTGAAAAAAATAAAAAGTCTACAGAGGGAGGATCTCCGAANAAAAAAAAAAAAAAAAAAAAAAAAAAAAAAAAAAAAAAAAAAAAAAAAAAAAAAAAAAAAAAAAAAAAAAAAAAAAAAAAAAAAAAAAAAAATCAGAGAGCGGAATCAGAGAACAAAAAAGAAATCAAAATAACATTAACAATACTATAAGAATAGTGATATAGTAATGAAGTGTTACACATAATATACCATTTTATTCGATAGCTTTGTAAATACTGTTGCTTTCTCGACCCCTATACCTTTAAAATGTATTGCATTGCTTTGCATTTGTTGGAGGTTTTCATTATTTCAGGATTATGTGGAATTTAATTAAAACAACAAAATATGTTCATAACCTTTCAGCGAATAATGAAGAAAAAACGTTTACCTATATATATTATATTCTTATAATGTATCTACTATACAGGGTGTCCCAGCTAAGTGCTAAAATTGAAACTATGACTAAAAATAAAATTTGTTTGTCTCGTGAATTATCCCTAAATCCATTAGTTTAGCTCTAAAATGGACTTAGAGTTTCAATTTTAGCACTTTCAGGGCTCTCCTGTATATTACGCTTATACAACAATTCTGTGTGATGCAAAATCATCTAACACGTGGTGCAATACTTAGCACTTATGCATGCTGCATTAGAGGGTGGTAGATCGAACCCATCGAAGTCAAAGATGTTTTATTTGTGAAAGATGCCAACTTAAGCCGGCATTTGATTTACCTGTAAAAAATCTTTTACTTTGATGGGGCTCGATCCACCGATCTCTAATTCAGCATAATATATAAGTGCTAATTATTGCACCACAGAGGTAAATCAACTAAAGCGTTTTTCTATTATTTTTACATCATGTATATTCACATAAATATATCCCGATTACAAATATATATCAATATGTAGGGTCGACTTCAAATTGATGAAATATTTAAGACTTAAGTTAGAGTTGGGAAAGTATTTAGTTGGTCTTATAGTTTCAAAACAAAAGGCTTTGCTCCGACTAATACGCAGCAGGAAAACCTAAAATATCAGTCTGAAGTCGACAAAGGATAATAGGAAAACTCCCTGGTTTCACAAGTTCGGACAGCGATAGGACAGAAAAGCTCTTAGCCGACAAATTATGCCCCAACTAGAAGCCATCCTTCCATTACACGCTTTAATTGCATCACCATACCCAGATTAAATTCATCCCCTCTACTTATTTCTACACCGCTTTTATATATCTTTCAGTTAAACCTTTTGAAGCTGTTCTAAAAAGTTAAAAGTTTCTTAGAGGTATAAAGGATATTTTATTTTATGAAACTATTATAAGGTTCATATATATTACTGATGTAACAAAACGTTTTCAATAGAGATAAGAAAATACTTTCATGTTTTCTTAGCAGTACTAAACATCCGTTGTAAAAGGGCTTTTTGTTATGCACAGAGCAATAAATTAGGCCTAAACAAACTCATTGTCTTTTCTGAGCTTAAAGCATTCCTAAGATAAAATATTAGTGTTCTTGAGTATAAAAGCTATTTAAAAGGCACATGTTGCATTACCTAAAGTAGTTTTTTATCGGCTAAAGTTGTACATTGGCTAGCATGATAAGCTAGAGTTTTAAAAGATGTAGACTAATGCAATATTTTATAGAGATTTTATTTTCGTAAAAGAACTAATATACCTATATATAATATATACTAGAGGGCTCTTTGTCCCCTACTCGCTTCGCTCGTCAACCTTTTTTTAGTTTTCAATGTTAATGCTTTTGGCTAATTATTTCGTCTTATTAAACGGAAAAATAAAGGCAATTGAAACAGGCATGTAACATTTCAATCTGATACAAGCAGAAGTTTTTGTGAAGTGAAGTGATATTTTATAATATTTTTAATGGAGTTTAGTTGGTGAATCCTTAACCCTCACTACAACCATCAGCTTAAACTATAAACTCACCGTGATTAACTTTTTTTCTCAATATTCAATGCATATTTATTGCAAGACGTTCTCTTAAATGATAAAAAAAAGTTTTTATTTTTTATTTTTGCCCTAACTCCAATCATTTAGTTACTTTTGATTTTTATCTCTTTTCTAACTCTGCCATGTATACGTAGTTAGCATCGTATATTTAGCAGTGTGATTTAATTATTTATATTTAATTGAAAGCGTAAGGAACTTCGTTCCTAACGGGTGTACCGCGACGCTACAGGTTTTCTTTTTTTATCATGTGAGTGTATAATCAGAGGTGATGTCAAAAATCCAAACCAAATCAATTCTAGGTTCAATTAATACACTAATATACCTACAATATACCTCCCTCCCATTTTATAGGTATATATGTTAAACCCATTTTTTTTTTTGTTTTTTTGTTTTTGTTTGTGTGTGTGTGTTAGTCCGTCAACATGTGTTCCACTCTTTACCGAGATTCAACCTACTTTAAGGATATAGGACGATTGCAAAACAGAAAAACCTGGTTATTAAAAAAATATTTATAATCCTACCTGACGCTTTCACAACTCGTTTTACTTGTTTGAACAAGTTGAAAAACCCTGAAAAATCCAGCGGAAAATCCCCCCGCTTTTCTCTTTTACTCGAGTAATTTTTTCTCTTTCGCTTTCAGGTTGAATTGAAGCATCATAACGTCCAGTTGTCATCCGGAGTCAAGGCAACGGAAGAATTGTCACAGACTCTGACACTTCACCGAATCTATCCTAATCTCTCCAAAGAGGGAGATGCGGGGAAGGGCTTAATTTCAGTTTAAATTTGCCGCCCAGTGCCAGCTGTCTATCGAATTCCAGTAGACTTCATGACTGTCGGTATAAAGTTAGTTCCCTTTTGTGACTTAAACAATGCAAATCATTCAAAACCCAACTCTCTTCAAATAATATTTAGTGTGTTATAAATCTTTTTATGGACAAATGGCTCTAAAGGCCTTTCATCCCAATCCACTTGAAGCATAAAGTGAAACTGTTTTCGAGTAATAACTTTTTTCAACGTATTTTTCAGTTGTTGTGGGTAGCGCCCCTAAATTTAGAGGTAGAATTTATTTTTACTTTCTCATATAAAGACAGAGTATTGTGATAGCACGAAAATTCGATTTTTATAGATTTACACGTTTTAAAGTCCCCTGGGTCCGAAAAAGTGGTTTTTAAAAAATGTCAGTCTGTCTTATGTACAGACGCGTGAAGCCTAAACTACAGGGTCGATATTGACGAAATATGGCATAGCTACATGTTCAGAAGAATCATACCCCGAGGCGAAATCAATAATTGCATTTTAGCTCCAATTTCTTTTAAAACGGTTCCGATTTTGTTTTTTTAAAAAAATGTAAAATTTAGTCCATTTAAATACAAATCTAATGGGTATAAATATAAATCTAATTTCCCCGGGAAAAATCTAGTTCCTGAGAAAATAGCTTCAGAGAGAGACAGGGTTGGATTCCCCGCTGAGGAGAAGTTAGTATTATGATAAAATGATCAATAATAATTAAATTTATTCATATACGAGAACATTATCTCACTTCGAAGGATTTTTCTAAACATGTATGCCAAAGTTCAACGAAACAGGCCCGATAGTTTAGGCTCCACTAGCATGCACAGTTGACAGACAGATTTAAAATAAAATAAAATAAATCTTGGACGCAGAGGTGAGAGGTGGACCTCAAAACAAATTCTAACAAACCAAATTTCTACACCGTTACAATGCTTTCTCAGTATATATGTACTGCGTATATAAGAAAGTAAAAATT
This sequence comes from Gerris buenoi, assembly GCA_001010745.2. Taxonomy (NCBI): domain Eukaryota; kingdom Metazoa; phylum Arthropoda; class Insecta; order Hemiptera; family Gerridae; genus Gerris; species Gerris buenoi. The sequence goes on from KZ651212.1 coordinate 132,468, forward strand.
AGCATTAAAACCATAAGACCATGGTGCCAGACTTCATCGAAGCCAGCGTAAACATCCTAAGAGCATGAGAACCCATTATCACTGGATAACGCGACACCCAATTTTCCAAAAAGCAAGTAGTTATTAAGAACCCATTAACACCCAATATATTTTCTTGCTAACAACTTACACATCTAAAATTGCAGAAACAAAAAATGTGTTTGCCTAAAGTTTACATGGTTTAATCCGCTGAACAAACTCTGTTAAGTACCTCCTTCCAAGTCCTACTCCCTTAGTAGACTAACAGACTCGCTAAAGTTTTCTCCTTTTGCGTCTTGAACTTCGAAAGGCAAACCTTAAGTTAGTCATCTAAGGTGGGAAAAGCTTTCTACACATACAGACAGAAAGTATATAGAGTGGCTAAAAGGGATTACGTGTGTTATTGTGTTGTAACTTATAAATATTCACTAAGATTCCTAATAACTCACATAATCGTGCGTCTTAGAGTTTTTGGTCTTCAAATGGTATCCTCGTGGGTGTGATTTGCTTCAGTGGGCCCCTTAATACCCAATAAGGGACTGAATCTTGCATTTTCTTCTGAATTTTGCATAAGTTTGTAGCATTTTCATACCATGCTGTTCTAAAGATGAGTTTCTACGGCCTGTGACTTGGCGAGCATAACTCAAAGAAGTTCGTCATATTTCGAGTCGTGGAAACATACTAGGCTCGATATGACTCGTCTTGGCTCGACCGTATTCGACAGATCACAAGCCTACGAGCACAAGTTTCCAAGCATGAACGTTTTGTCAAGTCACAGTCCATGTGAAACCATCTTAAGGAAAGATTGATCTAAAAAATAAAACCAGTAACCGTTGCTACTTCCTGAGCGTAACATGTACTTAACTGTTTGATGCTTCAAAAGCATTTTTAAAACATCATTAACTAATTTATCGAGTCGGCCACTATTATAGGCTTACTCGTATACCCTATAATATTTTCGTGCTTCTTGGTTGTAGGTCTGAAAAAACTGATTTATAAGTTCTAGAATGCAAGATATGAAACAATTCTTCTTTGTAAAACTATTCGTATGAATGTAGCTCATCTGGGGGAAAGGCATTGCCCCCACAAAGTCGAGCACAGCCATACTATCATTTACAGGAACCAAATCTGGATTTTGAAAATTAATTTCAAAAATTGAGTTCATAACATACAAACAGAAATGAAATTAAAATCGATTCAAGATGGTGGCCATTTAAATTCATAACGATATCTCCAGAACAAATTGGATTAGACCCTTTTCAAAATTAGGTTTCTTTTATATAAAATAATTTTAGAGAAAGGATTTCCAATCGGCCATATTAATTCATAATAGCGGGCACTTACGTATTTTAAACAAATGTACCCTCATTATAATTATCATCTCTTATTTGAAACGCTAAAATAAAATCATATTATTATGGTACGATAATTTCTTCTAAATTTTAATTAATATTAAAGTCCGCCTAGGAGCGATTTTCTGAAAATTGACCCCTTTTTTTATTATTTTTTTTAATAGCCTTTATTACATAATATAACATTATTTGATACATAATAGTTATATAATAAATAATAATACAATGTTCTTCTTTAAATAAAGTATAAAAAAATAAATTAACATTTAATTCCTTTAAGATTTAATTTTTACTTAATTACTAATAAGTTATTCATTTCTTATTATTGTTGTTTGGCCCATCTTAGGGCATAGGCCTCTCCCAATTTTTCCCATGCAGACCTATTGTTTGCAGTTCTGTGCCACAACATACCACAAAACCTGGTAATATCATCTCTCCATCGCTGCACTGGTCTTCCTCTTTTTCTTACACCGTCTCTGGGATACCATTCAGT
>KZ651212.1:134847-156076 GCA_001010745.2 Gerris buenoi
AAAAAAAAAAAAAAAAAAAAAAAAAAAAAAAAAAAAAAAAAAAAAAAAAAAAAAAAAAAAAAAAAAAAAAAAAAAAAAAAAAAAAAAAAAGCAGAGAGCGGAATCAGAGAACAAAAAAGAAATCAAAATAACATTAACAATACTATAAGAATAGTGATATAGTAATGAAGTGTTACACATAATATACCATTTTATTCGATAGCTTTGTAAATACTGTTGCTTTCTCGACCCCTATACCTTTAAAATGCACTGCTTTCTTTGCATTTGTTGGAGGTTTTCATTATTTCAGGATTATTATATTCTATGAGCATAAAGCCCTCTACCTTAAAGAGAATCCAAGCCATAAATAAGCATCGGCTTATTCTAGAATTTTAAGTAGTTCTATATTTTAAGGCTGATCTTTACATTGCTTATTACAATAATACAAAAAGAGACTTTCCTTTATCCAGTTAACTTTTAAACAAAAGAAAATCTCTTTCCAATTTACATAACATTATCTTCTAGCGAAGCTCTGGGATAAAGTCATTTTGAAATAAGCAACCTAAGTAAGACCAATAAGAATTGCAACCCTTATATTTTACCCTTCATTCTCACAACGAATTATTTATCTGTTTCCCTCTAGACATAACTAAGAATATGTATAATTCATTTAATAATAATCCTTAACTATTATTGCAGAGTAATCTCGAAAAGAGAACTTTCATATCGCATTGTTAAGTAATGTTAATATTATTTTCTAAGTACCAAACATTTAATTCGTGTAGCATCTTTTTAGAACTCAAATCAAATTTTATACATTAAATATTCTAGTTTATATTTCTTTACAATTAATAATATAATTTATATGTTCGAAGTTTGGTCTTATATCCAATCAGAACCAGTCAAATAGACTATGTACAACAAAATATAAGTATATAAAAGGTTTGTTCGAACCACACTTCAAACTGGTTTGGAACTGTCCGACGCATGCGCAACGGACCACACTTAATCGTTTTTCACTAATGTGCATGCGTCGTACAGTTTGAAGTNAAGCATTCCTAAGATAAAATATTAGTGTTCTTGAGTATAAAAGCTATTTAAAAGGCACATGTTGCATTACCTAAAGTAGTTTTTTATCGGCTAAAGTTGTACATTGGCTAGCATGATAAGCTAGAGTTTTAAAAGATGTAGACTAATGCAATATTTTATAGAGATTTTATTTTCGTAAAAGAACTAATATACCTATATATAATATATACTAGAGGGCTCTTTGTCCCCTACTCGCTTCGCTCGTCAACCTTTTTTTAGTTTTCAATGTTAATGCTTTTGGCTAATTATTTCGTCTTATTAAACGGAAAAATAAAGGCAATTGAAACAGGCATGTAACATTTCAATCTGATACAAGCAGAAGTTTTTGTGAAGTGAAGTGATATTTTATAATATTTTTAATGGAGTTTAGTTGGTGAATCCTTAACCCTCACTACAACCATCAGCTTAAACTATAAACTCACCGTGATTAACTTTTTTTCTCAATATTCAATGCATATTTATTGCAAGACGTTCTCTTAAATGATAAAAAAAAGTTTTTATTTTTTATTTTTGCCCTAACTCCAATCATTTAGTTACTTTTGATTTTTATCTCTTTTCTAACTCTGCCATGTATACGTAGTTAGCATCGTATATTTAGCAGTGTGATTTAATTATTTATATTTAATTGAAAGCGTAAGGAACTTCGTTCCTAACGGGTGTACCGCGACGCTACAGGTTTTCTTTTTTTATCATGTGAGTGTATAATCAGAGGTGATGTCAAAAATCCAAACCAAATCAATTCTAGGTTCAATTAATACACTAATATACCTACAATATACCTCCCTCCCATTTTATAGGTATATATGTTAAACCCATTTTTTTTTTTGTTTTTTTGTTTTTGTTTGTGTGTGTGTGTTAGTCCGTCAACATGTGTTCCACTCTTTACCGAGATTCAACCTACTTTAAGGATATAGGACGATTGCAAAACAGAAAAACCTGGTTATTAAAAAAATATTTATAATCCTACCTGACGCTTTCACAACTCGTTTTACTTGTTTGAACAAGTTGAAAAACCCTGAAAAATCCAGCGGAAAATCCCCCCGCTTTTCTCTTTTACTCGAGTAATTTTTTCTCTTTCGCTTTCAGGTTGAATTGAAGCATCATAACGTCCAGTTGTCATCCGGAGTCAAGGCAACGGAAGAATTGTCACAGACTCTGACACTTCACCGAATCTATCCTAATCTCTCCAAAGAGGGAGATGCGGGGAAGGGCTTAATTTCAGTTTAAATTTGCCGCCCAGTGCCAGCTGTCTATCGAATTCCAGTAGACTTCATGACTGTCGGTATAAAGTTAGTTCCCTTTTGTGACTTAAACAATGCAAATCATTCAAAACCCAACTCTCTTCAAATAATATTTAGTGTGTTATAAATCTTTTTATGGACAAATGGCTCTAAAGGCCTTTCATCCCAATCCACTTGAAGCATAAAGTGAAACTGTTTTCGAGTAATAACTTTTTTCAACGTATTTTTCAGTTGTTGTGGGTAGCGCCCCTAAATTTAGAGGTAGAATTTATTTTTACTTTCTCATATAAAGACAGAGTATTGTGATAGCACGAAAATTCGATTTTTATAGATTTACACGTTTTAAAGTCCCCTGGGTCCGAAAAAGTGGTTTTTAAAAAATGTCAGTCTGTCTTATGTACAGACGCGTGAAGCCTAAACTACAGGGTCGATATTGACGAAATATGGCATAGCTACATGTTCAGAAGAATCATACCCCGAGGCGAAATCAATAATTGCATTTTAGCTCCAATTTCTTTTAAAACGGTTCCGATTTTGTTTTTTTAAAAAAATGTAAAATTTAGTCCATTTAAATACAAATCTAATGGGTATAAATATAAATCTAATTTCCCCGGGAAAAATCTAGTTCCTGAGAAAATAGCTTCAGAGAGAGACAGGGTTGGATTCCCCGCTGAGGAGAAGTTAGTATTATGATAAAATGATCAATAATAATTAAATTTATTCATATACGAGAACATTATCTCACTTCGAAGGATTTTTCTAAACATGTATGCCAAAGTTCAACGAAACAGGCCCGATAGTTTAGGCTCCACTAGCATGCACAGTTGACAGACAGATTTAAAATAAAATAAAATAAATCTTGGACGCAGAGGTGAGAGGTGGACCTCAAAACAAATTCTAACAAACCAAATTTCTACACCGTTACAATGCTTTCTCAGTATATATGTACTGCGTATATAAGAAAGTAAAAATTAGCATTAAAACCATAAGACCATGGTGCCAGACTTCATCGAAGCCAGCGTAAACATCCTAAGAGCATGAGAACCCATTATCACTGGATAACGCGACACCCAATTTTCCAAAAAGCAAGTAGTTATTAAGAACCCATTAACACCCAATATATTTTCTTGCTAACAACTTACACATCTAAAATTGCAGAAACAAAAAATGTGTTTGCCTAAAGTTTACATGGTTTAATCCGCTGAACAAACTCTGTTAAGTACCTCCTTCCAAGTCCTACTCCCTTAGTAGACTAACAGACTCGCTAAAGTTTTCTCCTTTTGCGTCTTGAACTTCGAAAGGCAAACCTTAAGTTAGTCATCTAAGGTGGGAAAAGCTTTCTACACATACAGACAGAAAGTATATAGAGTGGCTAAAAGGGATTACGTGTGTTATTGTGTTGTAACTTATAAATATTCACTAAGATTCCTAATAACTCACATAATCGTGCGTCTTAGAGTTTTTGGTCTTCAAATGGTATCCTCGTGGGTGTGATTTGCTTCAGTGGGCCCCTTAATACCCAATAAGGGACTGAATCTTGCATTTTCTTCTGAATTTTGCATAAGTTTGTAGCATTTTCATACCATGCTGTTCTAAAGATGAGTTTCTACGGCCTGTGACTTGGCGAGCATAACTCAAAGAAGTTCGTCATATTTCGAGTCGTGGAAACATACTAGGCTCGATATGACTCGTCTTGGCTCGACCGTATTCGACAGATCACAAGCCTACGAGCACAAGTTTCCAAGCATGAACGTTTTGTCAAGTCACAGTCCATGTGAAACCATCTTAAGGAAAGATTGATCTAAAAAATAAAACCAGTAACCGTTGCTACTTCCTGAGCGTAACATGTACTTAACTGTTTGATGCTTCAAAAGCATTTTTAAAACATCATTAACTAATTTATCGAGTCGGCCACTATTATAGGCTTACTCGTATACCCTATAATATTTTCGTGCTTCTTGGTTGTAGGTCTGAAAAAACTGATTTATAAGTTCTAGAATGCAAGATATGAAACAATTCTTCTTTGTAAAACTATTCGTATGAATGTAGCTCATCTGGGGGAAAGGCATTGCCCCCACAAAGTCGAGCACAGCCATACTATCATTTACAGGAACCAAATCTGGATTTTGAAAATTAATTTCAAAAATTGAGTTCATAACATACAAACAGAAATGAAATTAAAATCGATTCAAGATGGTGGCCATTTAAATTCATAACGATATCTCCAGAACAAATTGGATTAGACCCTTTTCAAAATTAGGTTTCTTTTATATAAAATAATTTTAGAGAAAGGATTTCCAATCGGCCATATTAATTCATAATAGCGGGCACTTACGTATTTTAAACAAATGTACCCTCATTATAATTATCATCTCTTATTTGAAACGCTAAAATAAAATCATATTATTATGGTACGATAATTTCTTCTAAATTTTAATTAATATTAAAGTCCGCCTAGGAGCGATTTTCTGAAAATTGACCCCTTTTTTTATTATTTTTTTTAATAGCCTTTATTACATAATATAACATTATTTGATACATAATAGTTATATAATAAATAATAATACAATGTTCTTCTTTAAATAAAGTATAAAAAAATAAATTAACATTTAATTCCTTTAAGATTTAATTTTTACTTAATTACTGATAAGTTATTCATTTCTTATTATTGTTGTTTGGCCCATCTTAGGGCATAGGCCTCTCCCAATTTTTCCCATGCAGACCTATTGTTTGCAGTTCTGTGCCACAACATACCACAAAACCTGGTAATGTCATCTCTCCATCGCTGCACTGGTCTTCCTCTTTTTCTTACACCGTCTCTGGGATACCATTCAGTCAGGCGTTGAGCCCATCGCTGCTCTTCCATCCTGGCAACATGACCTGCCCATAGCCACTTCATTTTTAAAATGACTGCTCTCAGGTCTCTCAAGCCTGTTTGCGACCTCAAATCCTTTGTACGCCTTTTATCCCTAAGCTTCACCTTCATTAGGCTTCGCTCCATCGATTTTTGTACCACATCGAGGTAGTCAAAACTTTTTCCGAAAGCGCCCAAGATTGGCAGCCGTAGGTCAAGCAGGGAATGATACAGCTGTTGAATACCATTCCTTTTAACTGTGGTGGGATGCTGCTTTTGAAGATGTATTTAAGGGACCAAAATTTCTGCCAAGCTAAGTTTGCCGTTCTTTTTACTTCTTTAAAGGTGCTCTCTTTATCGAAGGAGATAAGCTGTCCCAGGTAGATTGCATTTTCACTCCATTTAAGTTCCTATCTATCTATTTTTTATTTCGATTTCTTCTCCATTCGTCAACAAGCAAGTTTTCTCTGGGTTGATTTGTAGACCCACCGGTAGGCTGGCCTCTTTTAATTCTTGAAGCATAGAAGAAAGTTCTTCACCTGTCTCCGCGAATATAATAACATCGTCCGCAAATTTTAGGTTGCTTAATCTAGCTCCATTGATATTCAATCCTTTATTGCTCCAATTAAGTTTCCTAAAAATGCTCTCTATAGATGCACAAAATAAATCCGGTGACCCCTTAGAGAAGAAAATAAAAAAGAAGGGTAATTGGGCTGATCTTCAGAAATTATGAAATTATTACTTTTGAAAGTTCTTTTTCTTAGGATGTAAGCATACATATTAATAAAACATAATTCCAATTTTAAACCAGGGATGCAACAAGACATAAAGTGGAGGGAGAAGGATTTTGAAGGAAAATACCCGAGCATTTTCCCGGAAATTTAACTTTTAAAACTGCTTCTCAAGTTGTCGGAATCAATTACTAGGGAAATTTGTAAATTATTTAGCCAAGGAGGTATAAGGGGAAACGGATCTGCTAAACTTTCAGCCATCTAACTATTCTCGCTTAGTAAAATAACTTTTTATTATTTCTTGTCGATACTTCATAAAACTATACGCAAAGTAAATGTAAAGTATGCAAAAGTGACTAAGAAGCTTTGCCGCACACCGCACACTAATTGGCAAACAATTTTCTTTTTTGATAATTTTGTTTTTACTTTCCTCATCTATGGTAGGAAAAGCTGGGTTTTTTTATTATTATTATTTAAATGAATAAAATCAATTACTTAATTTTTAGTTTTTCAAATGGTCATATTACGTTTACTTCATTTGGAACGTTTTCAAAACTTTTTGTTTTTTATATATATATATAGGTGTATATTTTTGCTACCGAGCTTACCGAAGGTAAACTATGTGATTGATCAGAAGATAAACCCTTTTTTATGTGTCCAATTTCAAAAATTCCAAGTCAGAAATCCGTTTCAGACATCAGGCAACCTTTTTGGTTCCGTGTTTGTCTGTCGGCCTGGCTGTTGGTTTTTCGCTATAATTTTGCTAATAACACCATCTTAAAAACTTTTTTTCCGATTTTAATGAGATTTGTAGATCATAATTAGCCCATTGTTGGTCCCATATAAGTTTTAACCTTTTTAAATTAAATGTACCTACGAAAACTCGAAAAGTAATAAATGGGAAACACTGGGCTAAGTAATTATGCACTCGTATACGACAAAGTTTGTCTAAGTTGTTTCGGACCGATTTTTTTCCTCTTTCACATGCGCACAAACATACATTTCTTGACACCTATTTCTTTAAAATTACTCATCTGATTTTTATAAAATTTGGATGGTTCGAAGAAATAGCCTGTAATTAATATCAACCATCTGCACACATTAAAATTTTCTAAACTTTTAAAAATGACTTTATCTAAAGAGTAATTGGTCTAAAACTCTTGGGTCATGAAATAGATACCAATATAATATAAAGTGACTCACATTTGTATACAGTTTTTAATGAATCACTGTTTAGACAAAATTAGTTTTAGGTAAGTCTTTATGATAAATGGAAAAAGTTTGAAAATGTTCCAAAAAGAGGAAAGAAACCACGACCATTTTAAAAACTAGAAATGAGGAAGTTCATTTTACATCATTTAAAAAAAAAAAAAAAAACTATTGTCAAAAGAAAAAAAATAGGGTTTTTTTCCTTACATTTAAAAAAAAAGAAAAGTTTATTTTAGCGGAATAATAAGAAAAAAAAAAAAAAAAAAACTCTAGAACGATAAGGTTGATGAAATTGGAATAAGTAAACAGTTAAGAGGAAGAAACTTTGAATTTTTTAAAGAAATAATACAACTTAAAGTGCATTATACATGAATGAAAGTTAAGTTTTTACACTTATTAAAATATTTCATATCTTCTTAGTTGGCTGCAAGTTATTTAAAATAAAAAAATTGTAGGGTACTTCATAGCAGCTTATCATTTTACAAATAAAATAAGGCCACTGTTCGAGAGGGACTTGTAATTTAGAGCAATGTTTTTCTTCTTCTTCGTGAAAAATGAATCTTGAATATTTAGTTAAACATTATTTTGTCTTAAATAATAGTTATATTATTTTTTTTTAAATAATTAATTAACAGTATTTTATATTATTCACATATAAAGATGGCATTAATTCATTAGTTGTATTTTGAGCCGAAATAATTATTTCGGGAGGCGTATTATTCTCCTAATTGTCATAATGACATAAATCAATCATTGTTTTTCACAAAAAAAAACTCAATATAAACAGTAACTTTAATTAAGGAAACGGCACATTAGTTTTATTAAATGTAAACAAACTCGTTAATCGTGTGTTAAGGAAAGAATTGTGAACACGCATGCGCAATGAATACCACTACGGAAAGAATCACTTTCTATACGCATATAAACAGAGATAACATGTTTATATTTCGTAGATGTGTGTGTTATCAATCGTAGATAAAATTAATTTTAAGTTAGATTTTATTACAAAGTGAACCATAAAGCCTGCTACACACGCTCAAGCATGCTTGTCAAGCATGATGATTGTGCAAGCATGCACAAATTGAACATCGCCTCCACACGGTACAAGCATGATTGCACAAGCATGCTTGTGCAATCATGATTTGCAGAAATTGACATCGCCTCCACACGGTACAAGCATGCTTGTAGAAGCATCAGTTTGTGTTTACAAAATGACGAGTACGGATTACGAAGATGCACTCGCTTTGGCTGCATTTGCTCTTATATGCAGAAGAAAAATTGCAAAAAAGAAACGTGTCATGTGAAGTAAATGTTGGTTAATGAAATGAAAAACCTTTTCACACACTAACCTATTAAGTCAGTTGAAGATATATCCCCGTGATTGGCATAATTGTTGGGCAGGAAAAAATTCTAACATCATCTATTTAATGAGACAAAGAACTTTTTTAAATACATTTTTTTATTAGTAAAACAAACACCGACACTGCTATGATGTGATAAATATTGCTAAATTTATTAAAATAAAGAAAACAACATTTTTACCGATATCTTACGTTCTAACGTATCGATTTAAATGAAACTTTGTATAAATCACCTATACCTATAGTAAAATTGAGACAGGCATGTAAAATTTCAACCTGATACAAGCAGAAGTTTTTGTGCTTCTTTGATTTATATTTTGTATTAAAATATTTAATTGGAGTATTATGCCGACGGAGTCTGAGAGGACAGTTCTTTGTCGTCTCTACGTCCATCTGCTTTAACTAAAAATTCTTCAATAACTTTTTTCTCAATATACAATACACAATAATACAATACTTAGTGAAAGACGCTCGCTTCAAAGATAATAAAAATCTTTTAATTTTATTTTGCCTTAACTCGCTAGTACAAATAATTAGTTACTTTTAATGTTTCTTTTTAACTCCCCAATGTAATTAGTAAGTATCGTATACTAATATCTCTACCCATATTAATTCATAAGATATATCAGCCTAAACTTCGTTATTAGGTCACTGATCTATTGACTCATCATAATAATTCCAAGGCACTTCTAGAAATCCTAGCATAGTATACAAAATGTTGCGGGCTCAGCCTGCAATGTTTATTATTTTTATTTTGAGTTTGACAGTTTGTCATATTTTGTTTAAAATTGTTCTTGAAAAAGGTTTATGTAAAATTGTTATTTCTTTTACCAGAATAAAAGTAAAATTTTAAATTGTCTGCGTTAAAGGAATTACATTATTAATTATTGCGCTAGTCAAGTAAGGCCAGAGATACAAAATTTAAAATATATTAACTTGCTCCACTTGCTTTTTCTAGTAGAGATTTTCGAAACTAAAGAATTATTTCACTCTTATTAATAGCATTTTATGTTGGAATAATAGTGTTTGGTCTTTATTGGGTATTGAGCTCGAAGATTGAAACATAAACTTCCAGCTCGTCCGCACTAGTACACAAGATAATTATTTAGTTTAATGAGAACACCCCACGCGTTACAACCCCTTCTTCTTTTACAATGATGATTATTTCCTGTTTATTACCGGCTTATTTTTATTACGTAATTTTTTTGTTAGCATATTCCTTTGTCAAAATTACTATTAAGACAAAGGGATATTTACGGCAATGTACTTAGAGGAATATTATACTTCAGTATATAAATTTATTGGGTAATATCCGTTTGTATTAATTTTATTTATATTATATTTATATAATATATATTTCATATAGTATGTGTAGAATACGTACTTTAGCTCCAAAAAAGTAATTTTAGTTAAGTATTGAAATATCACTATATCGCTTTTGTTACCGTTGCCGTTTTATCTACCCAAGCTTCTCCTATAAACCGGCGTTTTCATTTTACGTGATACTTAAAAAATAACTTATTATACAAAATTTACATGTGGCAATGTGTTTTTTGTGTTTGTGCATCCATTTCGTAGGTTTTTATCTATTATAATATTGGCCGTACGTGCGTCAATGGATATTTTGTATGTATATATAAAATATATATTTATAAACTATTGGCATTATCGTAAAACCAAAGTTGACTACGATCTTAGAATGTAAAAAAAAAAAAAAAAAAAAAAAAAAAAAAATGAAGTCAGGTACAACATATTTACCCATTTAACACCAATAAAGTTTCAAAATAAATACAATTTAACAATAACAAATTGGTATGTTTGGGAATTTTTCGTGATGTTAATGATTTTAAGGAAAACGGACAATATTTACAATTCGAGGTAATTTTGTTTTTAATTCTATTCTGTTTTCCACGTTTACAAAAGATATGAAATTAATAATTCAAAAGCATAAATTTAAATATTTTCAAAAAAGCGAGATAGCATATTTAACCAAGAAATACTGAAACCGATTTTAATTAAAATTTGATGTTCATCTTAAATAATATTTCTCTGCCACAAAAATAAGAAAATCGAGAGAGTATTCAATGTTGGATTATTTCAATAGTTTCTTCAAGTACATTTTGATAACATTTTTAATAATAACTTAGTTAAACACTAAATTAAAAAAAAAATAAATTGGTAAGGCGTGAAGTCTCAAGTAAAAAGGGTTTCGTTGGTATTGAGAAACAAAATTAGTAAGGGGGAGAAGGGGGGGTTATACGAAAAATTTCGATGTTTTTTGACAAAATGGCGCCAAAAATTAAACACTAACCCTAAGTGGTATATATATTTGTAATCTACTCTTCAATACCTTTCATTTGATACCCCACTCAAAATTTTAAAAAAATATTTTTTTCTCGCGATGTGAATTATCCGCCATTTTGAATTTGAACAGCTGATTATTTTGAGTCCTCTATATTTTTCCTGTGTGCGCGTCAAAACGATCTTTAATACTGGTAAGTTTCACGCTTTTATCTCTTTTGCTTCAAAAGTTATTGGAACCGTACAGAGTGACAGACAGACAGACACATGAACGAAACTATAAGGGTTTCTTTTTTTTGGTTTTACCAACGAAACCCTAAAAAACAAGACAAAGTAATAAGGATAAAAAATAATCCTTGGGTGTTATTGACCTAGTTGTCTGACACCCTAATTAAACAATAAATAAAAAATAATCCAAGCAAGATTTGTACGGATTTAAACTCCCACGAGTTCAAAAATGACAAATTGTAAAACGTCAAAGTTTGAGAAGGTCGCTTTTCGAAGAGCGAAGAGATTAGGGCAGAGGACCCTTGTTTTTAAGATTTAATATTTGACCGATTTCTAACGAAATATGTAGCTATTTATGCACCTCGGGAGTAAAGTAAGCCATTATTCCCTGAACGAAAAAGTTGGTTCTTGAGGCAAAGCCGAAGGAACCATAAAATTCCAACCATTAAACCAATTAAATTAATATAACACTAATTAGCTCCTAAGCAGCCGAGGGATATCATTATCGCGAGGGGAATAATAACTGGGGAATAACTTTAATCACGAGATACCTACGTACAATATTTTATCTTCAGTAGGTAGGAAATAGACATTCTCGTCCGTAGCACAGTTTTTATTGATTATTTTAATAAATTAAATAATTTTTAGCACTTTTAATATCAAATATAAGAGATTTAATTTTAAAAACTAATATCAATCGAAATTAAACTTAAATAGAAGGTTATTTAGATGCAGGTTATACAAATTGAAAAACAAGGTCGAAAAAGCAGTGCCACCAACCTGATTTCAACAACTTTATTACATTAGCCACTTATTTTCTACTATTTATACAATAATTAAGTTGGCAATCCTTACTTTTTCGACCTACTTTATTTTTTATCCCTACTTTTGAGTTCAGGGAAGAAAAGACTTACTTAGTCCATCTAAACAATTTCTCCCTACTGGAGATAAATATTTTTTAATCGTAAAGACATCATTGTTGATGCCTTATTTGCAATATAACGATAAATATTGAGTATACTACATATTACATATACCTTACTAATATTGCTTTCTTATGCTTACCTTACCTATATCATCTTTACCTAACAATACACACATGAAATACAACATGAATTTCTTATAAGTAAAAAAGAAAAACGTCAATTTAGTACTATTTGAATTACATTTTCCCCCCTCAACATATTCAGAGTTATTTGACAACGGGGACTAGATATAATTCAACAGGGAAAGAAGCTGGAATATTAAGCTATCAACCTTGGCTAAGGTTTATTGTTAACATTGATATTAAAAGGATAAAGTAAAGTTTGTAGAGTTATAGAAGGGCTGGAAAGGTTCTCGAGTGTTGAAGCTAACATTTTACTCACGGATCTCACATATTACCTACTACTCAAATATGGAGGGATCATATGACTCTGTAAACTTCAACTTAGCTTATCTGACCAGTTTAGCCCATACTGGCTCTACAAATGATTTTATGAGAAGAATAATGCTTGACTACTCAATATTCTAACTACATTGATGTCTAAGTAAGTTATTTTATCTACGATTGATACGAAATATATACATTGTATCTCTGTTTAGATGCGTAGAAGATTCTTTACATACTTGTATTCATTGCGCATGCGCGTCTCATAGTTCTGAAGAATTCCTCTTCTTTACCACCCTAGGGCGGTAAAGAAGACGAATTCTTCACCTTTACGCACGATTAGCGAGTTTGTTTACATTTAACAAAACTAATTTGCATTTTTTTTTTTTTTAATAAAAGTATCTGTTTATATAAAGTTTTTTGTGAAAATCAATGACTGATTTAAGTGATTATAACGAATATGAGGAGAATAATACGCCTCCCGAAATAATACATTCGGCACAAAATACAACTAATGAATTAATGTCATCTTTATCAAAAGAGAAATACGAACTTACACACAGGAAGTTTATTATTTTTTTCTGTATTTATTATTAAAATCCAACGATCGTAGATAAAGTACGGTACATAACTCGTGCGAAAACGGCATTTTGCATTGCTCGTCTGGTTTTACTACCCTCGCTGTCACTCGGGTGCAAACTCCACACTCGACGCGTAATGTACTATTTAATGAAAGTACGGGGAAATTATTTTTATAGAAGTATAAATCAAATTTCCGTCAAAAAATGATATTAATTAAACATTTTTGCTTGAAAAGTTGATTCACAAAGTACGATTTTCTTTGGATATTTTTTTAAACTATTTCTTATTTAAAGGAAAATTATGAGAATTCACTAATAAAATAATAATTTATAAAGTTGCAAAGGTTTTCTAAAGGAATCGCATTAATAAATAGTTTGCCAATTAGTATGGTTGATAGCTTCCTTCCGTCTTAATTCGTATACTTTGATCATTTTATACTTCTACAACCTACTGTCAAATTTATTTAATTTCCTGCCCATTTTACTTTTCCTCACCTTCTCCAAAGGTATAAATGATTTTAATCTTCTAGATAAATTAATTTAAAAAGCGTAGACGGTTGAGAAAAATCTGGGACTATCTGCGAGCTACTATTGTTAAACCATCCAAATGTCAAAACAATCAGATGTACAAAACCAGAGATCAAATGTCAAAACAGAGATCATTTGTACCTTTGAAGACTATTTCCGTCCCCGTTTAAAGCTACGTTCTGAGGAACTAGATTTTCCCGGGAAACCAGCTTATATCGTTACAGTCGTACCTACTTAAAAAGACAATATTTAATTAAGAATTATTTAATCAAAATCGTCGGTATCATTTTAAGATTTTTTTTTTTTTTTTCAAGTTTTTTCAGACTTTTTTGGGGTAACACCCCCAATTTGGAGCTAAAATTAATTTCTCGATTTCATCTCGGGGTATGATTTTTCTGGACGACATGTATCCCAAAGTTTGTCATAATCGGTCCAGTAGTGTAGACTCCACGCGTCTTAACAGACGACCGACGAAAGACAGACATTTTTTAAAAACTACTTTTTTGGACTTGTAACGTGTAAATCCATAAAAATCTTAAAATCGAAGTTTTTCACCTCACAATACTTTCTCTTTAATAGAAACTAAAAATCGATACTAGAGAACTCAGACTAACTTTCCTCATATATAATCTCGGTCCCAGATCACAGAAAATATGAATAAATTTTAATCTATACAGACTACATACGCCAAATCTATACAGTCTGTAATCTATACAGTCAAATACGCGTGTCAAACCCCCTTTGAAAATACGTGTGCCCCTTGAAAATACGCGTGCCAAATCTATACAGTCTGTAATCTATATAGTCAAATACGCGTGTCAAACCCCCTTTAAGAACCCTCCTATAGAACCTTCCTAGTGAAGTTAGAGTCCCACCCAACACTACCGTCTACTCCAATCACCCTTTTAAACTATTAACTCATTATGATTAACTTTTAATTTGCTTAATATTAAATATTATATTGCATTAAGCTCACTTCAATAATAACGCCAAGCGATGCCTAGTTCATAATTATATGTATTTAACAGGTGGTTGTTTAGTTTTTGTTTTGGATTTTCAACAAAATACGATTTATATTCATCAATATCTCACAAACTATATTTTTTTCTAGGATAACGGTTTATATCGTTAGATTCATATTCAAGCAGACTACATTTTTACAAACTTTAACTCAAAATCTTCGGAACCGTTTTCGAGAATTCTTTCTTTTTTCGCGGTATCGCAATACTTTCTCTTATGAGGAATATGAGAACGTAAAAATAACAATAAATGACTAAAAATCAAAAAAAAGAACAATCCCCGTGTTTTACCTTGCCAAAGAAGAGGAAGAAAGTAAAATAAAAAAAAAAATATAAATTAACCTGTATAAATCGTAAGAAGTAAAAAGGTTATTTATTGAAAGAACAAGAACACATTGTTGTAAAATAAATTTTATTTCGTTCTGACCACGTAATAGTAAGCTTTTTGGAAAGCTTTCAACGTGAGTTTACCCCCCAATTCAATAGATCAAGCCCTACTTGACTTTACAAAAAGAATTAAGATTGATGCTTAATTCCCGTAAGAGGATGAATCGTATTGGAACCAAAATAATTTCTCTAGCTGTTCACTTCTCAGGGGAGCGCTCCATAACGACCAGGTACTTATCACAGCCCCAACTTGACTAGGGAGAGAAGTTACAGCATCTTCAACACTTAACATTATTCCACCTCTGACCCTTTGCTTCCCCCTTTGCTGAACAAGAAAACACCTTTGTTCTTACAGAACAAAGGTTAGCATCAACATCACCATGGCGCAACCGTATTAAGATGACAATTTAAAACTTTAAACCATTAATTATTATAATAACAGGAAAATAACGTCAAAACCCGAATAAAATAGTCCCCCAATGAGTGTGGCTTATAGCTTCCTCGCAACCTATTTCGTAACGTCAAATTACAATTAAAATAGTCTTCCAATGAGTGTAGCTTATAGCTTCCTCGCAACATATTTCGTAACGTCNAACGAAACCCTAAAAATTGGTTACGTCTGACTAAGCGCATTTTTTATTGATATTAATTCAAACATAAATTATGTGCTACAAACATATTAAGTAAGAGTCAAGACTATAAAAAAGAAAAAAAAATACCTCAATTTATTTCCTCAAAATAGTCGTCATTTCAAAACAGTAAGGAAAATATAAAAAAATTTCCGACGTGCAAAACTCTTTTATCCTTTAATACCAATTTCCCATCTAAAGAAGTTTTTATTGCCGCAAGAATGAGAATTTTATGCAAAGTAATAATAACTTTAAGACGTGGAAATAGCACAGAAAGTAATGTTCCGCCTGAAAGTAGAAATATATAATAATATTTCATATAAATGTTTACTAATGTTTAAGAAAAGTATAGTAAATTTTTATTATTGGACAGGAATTTACAATTTAATTGTAATTTCATTTTGAGCTACATAAGTTATGATTAAATTACGTAGAGTTTGAATTAGTTTATGATAATAATAAAGAAGATAAAGACGATGTATGGAGAAAAGGATGTTATCATACGCCATCTACGATTAGGAAACTGGAACTAAAGACGGTCAAATTCAATAGTTTTTATCTTTCCATTCTATTTCCACTAATTCCCTTAATGGTCCCCCATTCTTTTAACAAAAGAAACAAAATTTATAAGAAGGAAATAATCCTTTACAGTGAAGGAGTTAATTTAGTTTTAATGTATGTTTAATTTGGTTATTTTTAAGTAAGGAAAATCGTTTCTTAGGGATTAGTAATAAAGAAATTAAAGAGTTAAAATATATTATTACTTAGTCTGTATACTATTAAAATATATTGTGACAAATTAAATATATTATTATTTTTTCACAGGTTTTATTTATTTTTTTTACTACTAAGCAAAAGAAGGATAAATATATATTATTTTATCCTTACATTCTTTATTTCAAGAAGGGAAAGGAGGAAAGGTAATAAAATTCAATTTTCTGTAGGTAAAGAAAATAATAATATACACACAATATAAGGCTTGTGTAAGTATCATGAAGATAAAATAAAATATTAAAAAAGCACAAAATGTTTTAACAGAATCTTCCATAAAGATTTTTAAAGGAGTGAAGACTCAGTGGGAGTAGAGCCCGTATTACTTTTTAAATACTCTGATAATACGCTGACCCGACATTAATTATTTTATGAGTGGTTTAAGAGTAATTTCTAGATTCTACGGCGGCAAACGTGGACCCACCAACTTGTCGGCTATCGAGACAACCAGAGTATCATATACCTTTAAGTAATGATTCTTCGTGAACTATTAAATGTGCCTCGGTGGCCGAGAGAATGGCGACACTAGAATTCACTCCAACAAGTCGTTGGTTCTAGTACTGGCGAGACCTCTTCATTATTTATAGGACAATAATACAACATTGAGGTTTCTCGAAAATACATTATTTTTAGGCAACCTTTTTACTAGGCGAGACGAGGCACGTCCGGGGCTCATGTGAGGAAATTTTTTGGCTATTGAAAAATATATTAGAGGTGATAATAGCCGATATGGTTCAGAGGAGAATGCTGTACAAGTAGTAGGTGGTTAGACTAAATAAAAAACACAAACAAAATATTATCAATAATCGAAGCCCGAACCCAGAACTGCCAAATTACCTACTACTAATTTATTATATATCAAGCTGTACAGTAATAATAATATTTATTATATATCAAGCTTTGCATACCAAATTTTAAACTGAACGTTGTGGCTAGTTTAATAATCGATCTAAGACAACCAAATCATTCCATGATCTCGCATATTTGTTCTAGCAATATTTTCCTGTTTATTCATTAGCAGTTGCCTTGGAATTAATATTCCATCGTCATCCCGGAACTATTTGTTAAAAAGAGGATTACAGGATTTTATTTTTAATTTCGATAACTGTTTCAAAAAAAAAAAAATAACACTTTCGAATATAGTTATCGAAATTAAGACTGTTAACTAACGTACCGTGAATTGACATCACTTGCCCAAATTAACTTGGAATGTAAATTGGATTGATCTCTCTAATTGGACATTGAAAAAAATAAACTTTTTTTTCTGAGGTTAAAAAGGCTAACATAATTGAGTCAACTAAAGTTTAAGCTTTAACATAAAGACATCTCTTTCATCATGAAACCTTTGTTTACTGAAAATTAAATAATTGGGATGAAAAAAATAATAAAAATTAATTAAGACAGTTGGTTCATACCTTAAAAATGATAATATTATCTATTCATGCACGCACTTCATAGATCAATATCTAGAGTGTGTTCTAAATGTCTTATTTTTGTCTTTGTTTTTTTAAAAAGACATTCTTTTCAAAAATAGAACTCCTGATTTTCCTTACCATAAAAAAAAAAAAAATTACCAAAAGTAAACTACCCTTGTATTTTTAACATTTTGAACTAAACATTTTCCTCAAGTGTTATACATTTTCTTAATCTATTTTTTTTCTAAGGCCCAGCAGATCGCGAATTTTGCATTTTTTTTTTTTTTTTTTTTTTTTTTTTTTTTTTTTTTTTTTTTTNAACGTCAAATTACAATTAAAATAGTCTCCCAATGAGTGTGGCTTATAGCTTCCTCGCAACCTATTTCGTAACGTCAAATTACAATTAAAATAGTCTCTCCATGAGTGTCTTCATAGGCTCTTAGCTTCCTCAAGACCTATTTCGTATACTTTAATGATTTTATGATATTACTATCTAATATTGTCAAAGTAATTAAAATTTCTCTCGCTTTTTAAATTAACGGTGATCAGTTAGCTGTCAACATATATCTTTATTAGTGTTGTGATGGCCGACATTGTGCTTCCACTATCAGAAGCTAATTTAGGTATGTTGAGCAGTGGAATTTTAATGTGAATCAACAAACTGAACTGACATGTAGACTAATAGGATGTGTATTAATATTCTACTCGAAGGGAAAATATTTTTGAAAAACCATTTTTATATCAGAGATAACGGATATTCTCTCTCTAGGTCTTGGAAACCCCTTGATTAACTCTATAGCCAGGGGAAATATCAAAGGGTAACTCTACGAGATCAGATACTAACGGTTGAGAATGTGTTCACCGCCGATAGATAACCCCCCAGGTAAAGTTAACTCGTGGAAATATCCACTAAATAGAAATAGAAGAGACCGATATAATCAGTCAAAAATAAATTCAAAACCTCGACTAATTTAGAGGTGAAATTGATTTATCAATAAAGTCACCTCCATGCTGCTGATTAATTTGATTTTTTAAATTTGTTTTGCCGTATAGGCTTCTTGTTCCAGTCGAAACATCAACATTATGTCATAAAAATCTTAATCTAGTTAATAAAATTATTATCGTAATAAACGACAAACATACTTAATTATTAATCTTTAGACGTCGTAGGGCTAACGCTATGGTATATGATACAGACGTGAACTTAAGTAAAAGTCGGCTTCAAGATTCAATTTTTTGATAAAAAAGATTAGAGGTGAACACAACAACATTCGTTGTTAATCAAAAAACCAAATAAAGTTGAGGTTCTAGAAAAATTATCCACTAGAATGTAGTCCAACTTTTATAAATCAATTATAGCAAATTAATATTATACTATGGCCCAAGGACTAATTCTTGTAATATCCAAAACTCTATCCAAGTTAAGTAGATAAAAATACATATATTTATAAAATATTACAATTATACACACATAACAATTCTTTCATAAATAGTCACAATGAATCAAATTATAATATAAATTAAATCAACTAACAATTTGCGCACCACTCAATACTCTATATTATACATTATTGATATTTTACAAATAATAATCCTCCCAGTATGTACAGCATTGACAGATGTCATCGTGAACGACAGTAACAATTTAGACTTAAGTTTAGTGCCACCATGGCAAAACTTTATTGGGCTGCTAGAAGCCGAATGGCCGTTTTGCCAACGGCATAGGTGTTATTAAAAAAATAATAATCTTATTAATATATAAATCAGAATGTTTGTCTGTATGTTAGCTTATAACTTAAGAACGACTGAACAGATTTTAATGATTCTTTTTTTATCAGAAAGCTTATTCTTCAGGGCATGATCTAGGCTATTTTAAAACATTTAAAAGTCATCCTTAAAGGTCTGGAAAAATGACACAGAAATTAATATTATGACATTTAATTGTTTTGACTTATTTTTTTAAAANTTATGATTAAATTACGTAGAGTTTGAATTAGTTTATGATAATAATAAAGAAGATAAAGACGATGTATGGAGAAAAGGATGTTATCATACGCCATCTACGATTAGGAAACTGGAACTAAAGACGGTCAAATTCAATAGTTTTTATCTTTCTATTCTATCCCCACTAATTCCCTTAATGGTCCCCCATTCTTTTAACAAAAGAAACAAAATTTATAAGAAGGAAATAATCCTTTACAGTGAAGGAGTTAATTTAGTTTTAATGTATGTTTAATTTGGTTATTTTTAAGTAAGGAAAATCGTTTCTTAGGGATTAGTAATAAAGAAATTAAAGAGTTAAAATATATTATTACTTAGTCTGTATACTATTAAAATATATTGTGACAAATTAAATATATTATTATTTTTTCACAGGTTTTATTTATTTTTTTTACTACTAAGCAAAAGAAGGATAAATATATATTATTTTATCCTTACATTCTTTATTTCAAGAAGGGAAAGGAGGAAAGGTAATAAAATTCAATTTTCTGTAGGTAAAGAAAATAATAATATACACACAATATAAGGCTTGTGTAAGTATCATGAAGATAAAATAAAATATTAAAAAAGCACAAAATGTTTTAACAGAATCTTCCATAAAGATTTTTAAAGGAGTGAAGACTCAGTGGGGGTAGAGCCCGTATTACTTTTTAAGTACTCTGATAATACTCTGACCCGACATTAATTATTTTATGAGTGGTTTAAGATTCATTTCCAGATTCTACGACAGCAAACGCGGACTCTCAACTTCTCGACTATCGAGACAACCAGAGTATCATATTCCTATAAGTAATGAAGTAATGATTCTTCATGATACTATTAAATGTGCCTCGGTGGCCGAGAGCATGGCGACACTAGAATTCAATCCAATAAGTCAGTGTTTCCCAAAGTGTGGTACGCGTACCCCTGGGGGTACGGGAAGAGTTAGGAGGGGGTACGGACTGTACCGGGCTTGGACTGCTCAGTTAATTTTATCCAGAGAAGAATAAAATTGTTTAAGTTGAGGTCCATAATCTGGTTCCATAATAACATCATAATTTGGTTCTCTGTTAATTTTGTTCTTTATTGGATTTTTGTTTTCGTTTATGTACTAAAAAAAATATATATTTACTGTTATTGATATATACGCATATTTTACTATTATGGATGGCTGAGTATAACTAACTAGCTTCTTAACGTATAATAAGTGATTTGCTTCAAAATGAGCGACACAGATATTTTTAACAAAATCTATTTAAATGTGACATATCAAAAACATCAAAACAAAAGTATTTGAAAATAAACAAATATAAATAATATGCCGCCATCCTATTTCTTGTTAGATTTGTTCCATGACGGCTAGAGCCGTGGCACAAACCCAATGGGTCAAGTCTCTCATTATTAGGCCTAACTCCTTGGTGTTAGTTGTTTTAGTTTTGGACAATTTACTTTTTAAGAGTAATAATTTGTAAATATTTAACAAATTAGAAAGTTTTAGGTTTCTGTACAAAGTAAAAAAGAAACCTTATATAACGGCTCTGTCTGTCTGTCTGTCTG
>KZ651212.1:158918-179056 GCA_001010745.2 Gerris buenoi
TTCCGCGATACGTAGGTACAGAAGACACCGGGGGCCCCCCACCTGCATCCACCAACCTGCGTACCGGCGTGTTGGACTTTCCCGTCAATCCGGGTAAGCGTTGTATGATTTTTATTATTTGTTTTAATTATTTCATTTGTACGTAAGTGGCGCGTACAATATATATATATATTAGAAAATATATTCCTAACCCTAAAAACAAAAATTAATAAAAGATCTTTTATTAATAAAATTTGATAGGAAAGGATTTTAAATGAATTCAGAATACTATTCTCTATCTCTTTTTTTCTAACAAGACATCATTTTTTTTTAATAAAAAAAAGGGTAAAAATAATGAAAGAGGTAAAATAAATAAAGTGGAGGGGGTATAAGCAAGATAAAATTGTCTGAAACGTCTAAACAAAATTGGCACAAGACCATTTTTCTAACAAAACATTTTATTTCAATGACACGAATTTTATTAAACAAACAAGAAATGTACTTGTAGAGAATTTTTTTTTTTTTTTTCGCGATGTGAATTATCCCCCATTTTGAATTTTAACAGCTGATTATTTTGACTTCTCTATATTTTTCCTGTGTGCGCGTCAAAACGATCTTTAATATTGGTAAGTTTCACGCTTTTATCTCTTTTGGTTCAAAAGTTATTGGAACCGTACAGAGTGACAGACAGACACAGGAACGAAACTATAAGGGTTTCTTTTTTTTGGTTTTACCAACGAAACCCTAAAAATTGGTTACGTCTGACTAACCGTACAGAGTGACAGACAGACACAGGAACGAAACTATAAGGGTTTCTTTTTTTTGGTTTTACCAACGAAACCCTAAAAATTGGTTACGTCTGACTAAGCGCATTTTTTATTGATATTAATTCAAACATAAATTATGTGCTACAAACATATTAAGTAAGAGTCAAGACTATAAAAAAGAAAAAAAAATACCTCAATTTATTTCCTCAAAATAGTCGTCATTTCAAAACAGTAAGGAAAATATAAAAAAATTTCCGACGTGCAAAACTCTTTTATCCTTTAATACCAATTTCCCATCTAAAGAAGTTTTTATTGCCGCAAGAATGAGAATTTTATGCAAAGTAATAATAACTTTAAGACGTGGAAATAGCACAGAAAGTAATGTTCCGCCTGAAAGTAGAAATATATAATAATATTTCATATAAATGTTTACTAATGTTTAAGAAAAGTATAGTAAATTTTTATTATTGGACAGGAATTTACAATTTAATTGTAATTTCATTTTGAGCTACATAAGTTATGATTAAATTACGTAGAGTTTGAATTAGTTTATGATAATAATAAAGAAGATAAAGACGATGTATGGAGAAAAGGATGTTATCATACGCCATCTACGATTAGGAAACTGGAACTAAAGACGGTCAAATTCNAAACGCAAAATTCTGATGTTTTTTTGACAAACTGGCGTGGAAAATTAAACATTTTTCTAAGGTGTTATATAGTTTTGTAATCTACTATTTAATACCTTTTATTTGATACCCCACTACAAATTAAAAAAAAAAAAATTGTGTGACGTGTATTATCTGCCATTTTGGATTTGAACAGCTGATAATTTTTAGTTCTCTATATTTTATATTTTGAGTTCTCTTTTTATTCAAAAGTTATTGGAACCGTACAGATAAGTGACAGACAGACAGACACAGGAACAAAACTATAAGGGGTTCTTTTTTGGATTTAACTAACGAAACCCTAAAAAAGCGAGAAAATATAATTTTTAAATGAGGAAATTAAGCATAAGTCTACGGCTTTTGATCTGGGGCATGGGGTCCGATGCAATGTTCACTTAATTACAGATTATTCTGATGTTCCCACTAACTTATTTTGTAACAAATGTTTGTATATCTCATTTAAAAAAAAAAAAATAATAATGAGTTCTTAATAGTTTTTATAATAAAAGTGTAGTTTTAACCCAAAAACTNGCACAAAATGTTTTAACAGAATCTTCCATAAAGATTTTTAAAGGAGTGAAGACTCAGTGGGGGTAGAGCCCGTATTACTTTTTAAGTACTCTGATAATACTCTGACCCGACATTAATTATTTTATGAGTGGTTTAAGATTCATTTCCAGATTCTACGACAGCAAACGCGGACTCTCAACTTCTCGACTATCGAGACAACCAGAGTATCATATTCCTATAAGTAATGAAGTAATGATTCTTCATGATACTATTAAATGTGCCTCGGTGGCCGAGAGCATGGCGACACTAGAATTCAATCCAATAAGTCAGTGTTTCCCAAAGTGTGGTACGCGTACCCCTGGGGGTACGGGAAGAGTTAGGAGGGGGTACGGACTGTACCGGGCTTGGACTGCTCAGTTAATTTTATCCAGAGAAGAATAAAATTGTTTAAGTTGAGGTCCATAATCTGGTTCCATAATAACATCATAATTTGGTTCTCTGTTAATTTTGTTCTTTATTGGATTTNAATAATAATGAGTTCTTAATAGTTTTTATAATAAAAGTGTAGTTTTAACCCAAAAACTTTATTTTTTACTTATGTTAGTCGAATCAATAAAGGCTTAGATTTTTAGAGTAGAAGGTTTAGAGTCGATTGAAGGTTACCAGCCATCCTTTATCATTAGCATTCTATAGCTAGGGTAGAGCTAGTTAGTTTTATTGCCTATTAACAATCTTTTATATAATCGAGTAGTGTCCCGACAACGACGACTCACCTCTAAATGATTTATAACGTTAAAAATTGATGCGCCATAAGCTGGAATTGAACCAGTGACCTCCAGCGTAAGAAGCGAGACTGCTAGCACTGAGCTACCAAACCAGATTGAAACTTCCGGCCTTAAACTTTCTATTTAAACAGTAGTATCCTACCTATACCTACAATATCTATTTAAATTTTTTGATCATATTTTATTCTGCCCGTTATCACGGGCATAATGACTAGTAAAATATAAATTATTAATCGTATCGTTCTTATTTGATTCTAAGTTGACCATGGAAAAAAGGTTAACATGTGGCGCAAAGAAGTAAAAGAGAGTTTCTGGACAATGGAGAGGCTTTATAAAATGATGATGTTGTGTCTTTGAAGTGGTCTGTAAAACACTAAAGGACTTGCTGATTAAACAAATTTATTTATAAAACTAAAAAATAGAGAGAAAGATTTGGTCTCAAAGATCAGAAGGCCTTTATAGACAATAGAATCATCATGGTGCATAATTTAAAGAGATCTCATTTTCAAACCATCAGTGTTTATACACGTTATTTCAGACAACAAATGAAAACTTTTAGCTTAATTTTAGTTCAAACGCTCTTTCCAGTTTTGAGTTCTTAGAGTTTTATTGAATAAATATAATAGTAAAAATTGCACCGAAAATAAAACAATCTGTTCAATAACTACGACACATCTTAAAAACTACACTTACTGGAAACCATCAATTTTGAATCCTGTTCTTGAAATTATAGTTTAAGTTAGATGTAAAGTTTAAAACTTTAAAAAAAAAAAAAAACCAATAAAATGAACTTGTAAAGCAATTAAAGTTAAAGATATGAAAGTTTTAAAGAAGGAAGAGAAGAGTGAGGTTTGAGGAAATGATCAGTAATAACTTTATTGAGGAAGAAACAGTAAACTTATATAACTATAGGGAAAGAGATAAAAAGATAAAGACCCCTAATCATGATAATTGACATAAGAAATGTTATTTTCTCTTTTTCAACTCCAATTACCCACATTTTCAATCAGATCTCCACTTATTATGGAGCACTATCATATTAGAAAAAACTTTTATCAAATTATATTCGCTTTTTGCTTCTGAGCTTACCGAAGGTAACGGAAGCTATGTGATCGTTCTGAAGAACAAAAATGTTTAGGTCTTCGATTTCAAAAATTCCAAGACAGAAATCCGTTTCAGATATCAGGGATCATTTTTGGTTCCGTGTCTGTCTGTCGGTCGGTCTGTCCTTCAATTTTTTCGAACCACCATATATTAAAAACTACAGTCCAATTTTAATGCAATTTGGGTGGCATGTCATAATTAGCCCATTGTTGGTCCCATATAAGTTTCAACATTCTGCGCCTAATTGTTTCTCTTCCACACGCGCACAAACATACATTTATTTACACATATAGCTTTAAAAGTACTAATCAGATTTGAATGAAACATTTATAGTTTATGGAAAGTAGCCCGCAGATAGCCCCAGATAAATTTGAACCGTCTGCGCTCTTTAACTTTGGCTAAATTGATACTTCATGTAAAAAATCAAAACTATTTTGACAGATTGAAAAAAACAGGGGAAATAATTAAACCAGTTAGGCAATAATGGCATCTTTCTAAAAGCATAAAATCAATAAAGTACATGGATAGGATGCGAGGAAGCTATGTGCCACAACAATGGGCAGTCTATTTTTATTGAATCAGAAATGATAATAAATTATTACATATTATTTAATTTTACATTATTTATTTGTGGCGTTAGTTCAACAATAATCTTAGTTATCTCCTCCGTAGTTAACATTACACTGATAGAAGTTATACCAATATAACAGTTACACTTAGATAAAAAAAATATCTAAACACTTATATTTGTACAGAAATATAACCACATGATGTATTAATTAATAAATATTGATATAAATACAAGTATACTTCTTAATCAAAGAAAAGTTCATATAGGAGATGAACGTAGCTGTTCACTAGACTAAACTAGGTCAACTAAAGTACTTCAAGGACATGAGATAAAAGTCAAACACACGCCTTTTAAAGTTATTCTAAGTTAGTAATTCTAATACAAAAAGTTTGAAAATCCTTTCATTCTACCCGTCGGAGATAAGGCTTGATTTATTGCATTTGCCACTAATTTAATAACTTTAGTTAATCATTTAAGATAGTTACTGTTTACTAAGGTATTTCATTTAAATGTTTTAAATGTTGTTTGACATAATAAGTAATAGTTCTGTAATATACATATAGATTAAAGTATTAAGATAAATCTAAAAATATCAAAGTCATCTGTATAAATTAAAAGGATTAAATACAATGTTCTCTTGGTATTTCATAGATAAAGTAAATAACTATTTTGAGACATGACCTTGCAGATTGTTGATGCTTGAGAGTTAGATGTAATTAGCTGGAGAAACTTGAAATATTTCCCTAAATCGGCTGAAGCTGGACGAAGTCGAGATGGAGTAGAAGTGGAGTCGAAGTCGAGATTCAAACTAGAGTTTAGAGATAAACGCTCAGCAGAAACATGCTGAAACGTAAGCGGATAACTAACTGACTGTTTAATAATATCTGGCATCTATCTTCACAGACTACAGACAAGAAAATTGGTTAAACGCGGAAATCTGGTTTACTAAACCTGACTCTCTACCCTGAGGTATGCACTTTCGGGGAATCAACAAGATAAACGTACAGAAGAGAGAAATGCTTCCTGATCTTGAATTATACTTTTCAGAGTATCAGAAGGAAGAAGAAAGTAGAGTATCAGTAGGAAGAAGAAAGTAGGGTATCAGTAGGAAGAAGAAAGTAGGGTACCAGTAGGAACAAGAAAGTAGAGTATAGTAGGAAAAGGAAGAAGAAAGTAGAGTATCAGTAGGAAGAGGAAAAAGAAAGTAGAAGGAAGAAGAAAGTAGAGTATCAGTAGGAAGAAGAAAGTAGGGTATCAGTAGGAACAAGAAAGTAGAGTATAGTAGGAAGAGGAAGAAGAAAGTAGAGTATCAGTAGGAAGAGGAAAAAGAAAGTAAGGTATCAGTAGGAAGAGGAAGAAGAAAGTAGAGTATCAGTAGGAAGAGGAAGAAGAAAGTAGAGTATCAGTAGGAAGAGNTTTTTTTTTTTTTTTTTTACGAGGGGTACTTAGTGTTACGAAAATTATAGAAAGGGTACACAGATGTCAAAAGTTTGGGAAACACTGCAATAAGTCGTGGTTCTAATACTGGCGAGACCTCTTCATTATTTATAGGACAATAATATAACATTGAGCTTTCACGAAAATACTTATTATCTTCAGCCTATCTTTCTACAAGGCAAGACGAGCCATGGAAGGCTTATATGAGGAAGTTGAGGGTATTGAAAATACATTGAATGGAATAACAGCCGATCAAAGGGGTTCAGAGGGCATTGCAGTACAAGTAGTGGTTGGACTAAATACAAAATACAAAAAAAAATATATTATCAATAATCGAAGCCCGAAGCCAGAACTGCCAAATTACATACTACTAATTTATTATATCAAGCTATACAATAATGTTTTGCACGCCAAATATTAAACTGAACGATGTGGCTAGTTTAATAATCGATCTAAGACAACCAAATCATTCCTTGATCTCACATATTTGTTATAACAATATTTTCCTGTTTATTCATATTAGCAGTTGCCTTGGAATTATTATTCCATCGTCATCCCGGAACTTTTTCTTTAAAGAGAATTACAGGATTTTATTTTTAATTTCGATTAACTGTTTCAAAAAAAATAAAAAAAAATAACACTTTCGAATACAGTTATCGAAATTAAGACTGTTAACTAACGTACCATGAATTGACATCAATATCTAGAGTGTGTTCTGTAACGGGGAAGCCAAGTCCAGAATATTCTAGGAAAGCAGTGTAGACCTTAGGCTAGCAAAGGCTCGAATTTCTGTTTAGTGGTGCTTTCCCCCACCAGGAATCTATCAGACTAAGCCCTAGCATAGAATCACACGGGGAGTCCGATCTTAGCTTTGTTTGAATCCGATTGTGCTTATGATTTTTTGATGATGATGATGGCGATTGATTTGTTGATTGTTGAATTGTTGATTGTTGAATTGTTGATTGTTGATTGTTGAATTGTTGATTGTTGATTGTTGAATTGTTAATTGATGATTGTCGAATTGTTGATTGTTGATGTGCACTCGCGAAAATGCTAAGTCTACGGAAATTAAGCATTAAGTCTACGGCTTTTGACCTGGGGCATGGGGCCCGGTGCAATGTTCACTTAATTTCAGATCATTCTGATGTTCCCACTAACTTATTTTGTAACAAATGTTTGTATATCTCATTTAAAAAAAAATAATAACGAGTTCTTAATAGTTTTTATAATAAAAGTGTAGTTTTAACCCAAAAACTTTATTTTTTACTTATGTTAGTCGAATTGATAAAGGCTTAGATTTTTAGATTAGAAGGCTTAGATTTTTAGAGTAGAAGGTTTAGAGTCAATTGAAGGTTACCAGCCATCCTTTAACATTAGCATTCTATAGCTAGGGTAGAGCTAGTTAGTTTTATTGCCTATTAACAATAAAATATTAATATTAACGATATTAGAGTTGAAAAATAGAACAAGATCTTGCAATCCCGAAGTTGAACAAAAAAAATAAAAATAAAAATATTTAGCCTTTTAAAATACCCAATACTAATTTCAACGCAAAAGGATACTTTATTCTAATAAATTAGGACAGTGAAAATATTCCGGACTACCTCTAACAAAGCATTAATCGATTGAAGAGCTAATAGATGCAGCTCCAAATAGAAATTAACCACCATTATGTACTAATTATCCTTGCCTCATAACATTGTCAAAGTAAGTTGTAAACTAACGGCGGAGAGGTAAAAGACTTTANAAGAAGAAAGTAGAGTATCAGTAGGAAGAGGAAGAAGAAAGTAGAGTATCAGTAGGAAGAGGAAGAAGAAAGTAGAGTATCAGTAGGAAGAGGAAGAAGAAAGTAGAGTATCAGTAGGAAGAGGAAGAAGAAAGCAGAGTATCAGTTGGAAGAGGAAGAAGAAAGTAAAGTATCAGTAGGAAGAGGAAGAAGAAAGTAGAGTATCAGTTGGAACGTCAGTCAAAATTATTTGACTGACTCGCAGGCTACTGGGACGTATAATGGGAAGAGAGGGGTAAGCAATCTATCTTGCCTCGACTCTCCTTCAGATAACGTAACAAACGCGCACTGTACGAAATTTTTAGACAAACGAGTATATCTAACACATACAAATCATTCACGATCTTAAAAATTATATTTATATTAATAATTATTATTTTAACTAACAATAATTAGCTCACATTTAGATGTTATTCGAAATAAATTGTGTTTTAAGTTGATAGATCGGTTAACTATATAAGCATTTTAACAAAAGAAACAAAGTAACGGGTGGGCGTGGGAAACGGAAATTTTCTTACGCGCTGTTGGGACGTCCACCGTGGTACTAGGGATGAGCTAGTGATGTCATTTAACGCAGCAGGTGTTGCCCTTGAAGACTCAGTCGGCTCCACCTCTAACCCCCTCTAACCACCTACACCATTGCATTAATAAAAATGGACTTAAAGGATGTTATTTTTCGAACATGACCATTGTTTTAGGCATTGTTTAAGCTATCTGTTTCTATATTTTAATAAATTACGCATACAAAATTTCCGAAGTTCTGATAATTTGAAAAAATGCCCTATTTTTAAGTAGGTCAATTAGCGTAACTACCCTAATTGACTACTTAAAAATAAGAATTTAATAAATAGGGACATCTAATATCTACTTACGAAAAAATTTCCGTTTCCCATGCCCCACCCTGTATAAAAGCAGATAAAAGAATAATTTAAAAATAAAAAAAACGATGAAAAAGCTTTTTTTATTTCGCAGGACAAACTTATAGGAAAGATAAACTTTTTGCCTTCTAAACATTTTTTTCTCATTAAACATAATTTTAGGACAGTTTGGCGAGTTAAAAGGTCACTTTCTTGTTAAATTTTAGAACTGCTTGTCAAGTGTTACAAAGTTTTAACATTTATTATATTTTTGTTTAAAAAACTAAAAGAATTATGAGAGTCCGATAGTAGACAAAGCCACTTTCGGTAGATCCAGATCCCAACCGTGCATGCAATATACTTTTTAAAAAAATCTCTTAAATCTCTTGAAAACTGGTCCATAAAAAGGCGAATTGAGTTTAGCAAAGGCAAATGTGTATACTGAACAAGTCACGTGTACTCTGCCAAGAGCTACTTGTCCTCTAGTCTATTATATATAACAATCTGCGGTACTTAGGACAACCATAATCAAGTGTGTATGTATAGACCAAAGAACTTACATAATTGTAGTCTTGTATGTAAGTTGTATGTAAGTAACGGAAGGGCATAACAAAAAGGTGATAAAAGACTTTACTCAGACTTTTGGACAACAGATCTAATTTATCACTAACGAACAAATCTGTCTTTAATCTTACTGTGAAATCTATTTGGGCACAAAATGTGGCGATTGATTAAAACATCAAATTCTTATAAGATCCAATCACTTCAATACTTAATCCTACGACAAATATGCAATTCTCCCTCCTACGTAGCCAGCCAAGCGTATAATACAAAACAACCTAATTATTTCCTACGTCCATATCCCAGAATACTTTCGTTACAAGTCCTTCTACGCCAAGCTCATCCACCATCCTCTCTTCATATTCCTGTCATTCCGAGGCAACAGAAAATGGCCCTGTGACTATCTTAGATACTAATATTTTTGTAATTCAAATTAAAGGAGTACCACCACCAGGATTGGTCTCCTAATCTGTGATGTAACAGTGCAATACTTGCCTCATGCAAAACAATCTAATTGCTATTTTTGATAAAAATGTCTTTTAAAACTAAATTTAATATATTTTACTTTTTTAAAAAAAAAATAAGTATATCTTATAACACAAAGATCTTTCTAAATTTATATTTGTGTTTATCAAGATATAATATTTAAGTATTGATAAATTATTTTTTTATCAAAAACAAAAATATTATAATATGAGAAAAAAAAAACTTCGACATTTCTATAAGTTTCTATAGTTAAGTTTATTTTGATATTGTCAACAGAAAAGGTTTTGTGGAAGTTCAATGGAAAAAAGAAAATTGTGTGTCAAATAGATTCCGCTAAAGTCTGAAATGAATTATGACTTTTATCTGATAACAAATACCGAAACGACCAAGTCTACTTCACAACATTCTTAGTTTGAAAACTCTGACAACCTCCAAGTCTAAAAGAGTAAAAGATCGAAACAAAACTTAAACATAAAAATACTAAAATATAAAAATACTATGACGTGGCTCTCTATCATTGACGAGCGTAATGCAATAAAGTACTGAATATTAAGGAATTTATTAATAATTATGACTAGAGAGGTTAATAAAATGTAACACAACAATATTGTCACAAAAATTTTATTATTTTTATTTTTATTTTTTTTATTGTGTCAAAAAATTTTTATAGTAAATTAACAATGCAAAGGGGGGGATTAGATTAGGGTGGTGTAGGTAGTGGATTGCGGAAGGATAAAGGTAAGGCGGTGTGGAGTTGAGATCAAAGTCGGAACCCAATAAAGGTGTTATTCCAGGTAAACATTTGGTAAACATTTGAATTTATTAATCATGATGAATGTCATAGTGGAAGATAAGTGGAAGAAGGTAGTGTGGGGTAGAGTGGGGGTACTTGGTACAAAGCCTACCTTCGTACATACACGCCTATAGGAATCTTAACCACTCGCAGTAGCTTGTAAACAATTATTATAAATGTGTCACTTCGCTACACAAAAACGTCTGCATGTATCACGCTGAAATATTACATACCTCTTTCAATTTTGCTTTAGACGATAGGTATAAAGTTTTATTAAAAACGTTATGTTAGGACGTAAGATATCGGTACAAACGTTGCTTCCTCTATTTAAAACGTTTAGGGCCGCTTTAATAGTTTTAACGATCTTTATTAATTCATAGTGATGTTGGTTTTACTAAAAAAATGTTCGTCTCATCGAATACCTAGGTGATGATAGACTCTTTTCTCGTCCGTAAATTAAATTTTACACGTTACGCGCGAACTCTTGAGCGGATAACCCTGTCCAACGACGTTTAGCCTGAGCATTAGTAAAAGAAACATGAATACAAATTTTCAACTAAATCGGTTAACTTTTACTCAAGTTATCGTTGGACACGTAAACGTTACTGACAGACAGACAAGATGCATTGTTTGTTGAATGTAAGGCCCTCCGCAGACGGAGCAACTCAAAACAAACTGATTACAAACTCAAATCACCAACCAGTTGACTACGAGTTCCAACCTGTGCAATTGAATGGGGCACCGCACACGGAGCCACTCATTACAAACTGGGTTTGCGTTCTGTCAACTCACAAATGACTGGAGTTTCCAGTTGAGTTTGTTTTGAGTTGCTCCGTGTGCGGAGGGCCTAAGATCCTCGCTTCAACTATTGAACGCTCAACCATTATTCAGCATGAATGCACAATTAAATTTGAAATAAGGAAACAACTAACTTTTCCTGTAAACATTACATTTTTAAATATGTACTGTGGGTATGTGAGAGAGTGAATATTTATACTCTACGAATATATTGTTAAATAATTGATTCTTTGTATAATGAGTTCAAAGATAATTACAGAGGAAACAAATTAATTTTTTACACTGCAATATTTGTTTAAAACAGAGGTGTAATGATTTATTAAAAGAGAATTTTCTCTTAAAATGAATTTCAGAGATCAAAAGGACCCAGCATTCCTAGCTGGAATCCAGTGGTTCAATACGGAATTATTTTTGTAATAATATAATTATTTAATTTGATGGGTTTATAAACTATCGTCAATAATCATTATAATTCTATTTATAAACGAGAATATCTAGATGCCAAAACCTTTCCTTAAAATGAACATTTTTGGTTACATCTGTCGGTCGGTTTGTCGCTTAATTTTTGCGAATCAACATATCTTAAAAACTACTCATCCAATTTTAATGAAATTTGGATGGTAGGTCATAATTTGCACATTGTTGGTCCTATATAAGTTTCAACCTTCTGCGGGCATTTGTTTTTCTTCCACATTTAGGGTTGGGATATCGAAAGAAAATATCGATATTTCCGATATATCGACATCGAGTGAATGAATATCGATATCAGTTGATATATCGGAAGAAATTATCGATATTTCCGATATATCGAAAACCTAACGACTACCCCAGTTTTCCTAGGTGATGAGCAAAAAAAANTATCGAAAGAAAATATCGATATTTCCGATATATCGACATCGAGTGAATGAATATCGATATCAGTTGATATATCGGAAGAAATTATCGATATTTCCGATATATCGAAAACCTAACGACTACCAGTTTTCCTTGGTGATGAGCAAAAAAAAAAAAAAAAATCCCTCCGGGGAGCTTTTTTCATGTTTTTGAGGGCTGTACAAGGCCAAAAACGGGTCTATTCGATATTTTCTACAAATATCGATATTGCCGATATATCGAAAGATCAATATCGATATAAAATATCGATATTTTTGGGTCCGATATATCGATATTTTCGATATATCGATATCGAAGTCCCAACCCTATTCCACATGCACACCAAAATACATTTATTATCACCAATATCTTCATAAGTTCAGTTCTTTCACTGATCATCTTAATACGGGATTCTATCACGGATCATCTTAATATAAAGACCGCAGACGGTTCAAATTAATCTGGTGATATCTGCGGTCTATACTTTTGACGAATCATCCTATCTTTCCAAATTATTTTTATGAAATTTGGAAAGATGGGATGATTGGTCAAAAGTAGACCGCAGATTTGAACCGTCTGTGCTCTTTATATTAAGATATGATCCGTGATAGAATTCTGTATTTACGAGACCAGAGTGCACAGTTATTTTTATTTATTTATTTTTTTTTTTTAAATAAATCAGCCTGATTCTTTCCTTCTAATTCAATAATGATTTTAGCAGAGTTCATTCTCTTGGGGTCAGGTATATCCCTGAAATCCTTAGGGTATGCAATATGCAATAAAATATATTCTCGGTAGGGTCACAAAAATGTTAAAGAGAAATTTATATAGGGTCGCGGCATAAAGAAGGTTACGAAACTCTGATATAAACTATCTACATTCAAAATGAGTTCCAGAGATCAAAAAATATTCTATTTATATTTAATTAAACTATAATCAAAATTGGCTCGTTTAAAATATTTGAAACCCTTTTATAAAAAAATAATAATTAAATCATACAAATGTTATAAATGTCAAATGAAAATATCTCTATGACAAAAAAAAATGTCTATTAATTTATAAAATTATCATAAAAAATGACTCGTTTTATAATTAAACCACTTTTTATAAAAAAAAAAATTAAATAAGAGTTNAATTGTTAAGAGTCGATCATTACTTACTGTGATGTAATATAATAATAATAATTAAAATATAAAAATGCTATAAATGTCACCTGAAATACCTCTATGACAAAATAAAATGTCAATAGATATAAAAAGTAGAGCTTGTAGAAATGAAACCTTTAAATGATCCAAATTATTTCATACTTTTTGTATTAGTGAAAATTTATCTTCATTTTAAAAATACTTTTGACTCTAAATTTTTTTTGTATTTCATTTAATAGACATTTAATATATTTAGTTCTGATTCCAGTTCTCAAAAAAAAAAAAATCTTAATAAAAATCACTTGAGTATAGTAATAGAGGATATTCAAATTAAGTTTTTTTTCTCTCTATGAAATTTAATTATAATCCAGGGGGCAGCATTAGACTATGTATAGGAAGTTAAGGGCGCCCCCCCCCCTTCTTTTAGTCCATAAAGCCATTTAACAATTAAAGTTTACCAGAAGCCCCTAGCTCGGTGGTTAGGGAAGCTTTGTAGGTTTCTCAACCCTTTTAATGATGCCCAATTATTTCATCCAGTTTTAAATTAACAATGAAAAGTTTTAATCTCTGTAAATATCGCCTGAGTGAAGAAGAGAAAGATGGTTTCCAAGGATTAGTTTGAAAATACCTCATTCTTTTCTTATCTCTTATAAATAATATTATCGGTAAATTATAATTAATAAACCCCATTAATATTAAATAAACATATTTTTGAAGAAATTATAATTATGTAAGTTAATTAGAGTTTTAATTTATTATTATTATTTTACCATTTGTTTT
This sequence comes from Gerris buenoi, assembly GCA_001010745.2. Classification (NCBI taxonomy): domain Eukaryota; kingdom Metazoa; phylum Arthropoda; class Insecta; order Hemiptera; family Gerridae; genus Gerris; species Gerris buenoi. Next base: position 172,819 of record KZ651212.1, read on the forward strand.
TCGTCCAAAATAACATATTGGGTAAGTTAGCTGCGACGTAGAACGTAATATTCCGTCTGCAGGAACATATACCTAAAGACGCTACATGTTTATGTTTACACACAAAATTAAATGCGTGCTTAACAAATATTCAGTCTTCCTGTGCTGAATGAAAAAGAGTATAAATTAAATTAATTTTTGAGAAAATGAAATTAATTATATATTATTATAAGACTTCGAACCTAATATTAATATTTACATGATAATATTCACAAATTATTAGTTAAAGATTTAACTTATTGATACAATCAGACATAGATTACCAATATAGTTTATATGATACCACTTAAAACTAGACACATCATAGATTTAATTACAAGTAGTAAAATTTTAGAATCATAATTAAACTATTTGGAACTAAATATTTATTCCATGTGTGCGTATGCTTGTACGCGTGTGTTTTTAACGCGTGTGTTTTTGTGTGTAGTACGCGTGTGGTTGGCATTTAATATTTTGATTAATTTGTTTTTAGGGTTTTGAGGTTATCCTAGAACCCCTAATTCTTTTGATAAATAATTTTTGGCTGCACATAACCATTGTACTTAAATTTTTTATTCATGGTAATATTTTAAAGGCATTAGAAACTAAACCTCATATTAACATAATCACGTTTTTAAAATGGTCAAAAGATGTTCCTCCATCTACTAACCCATAAAGACTGGCCCTAAAAATTGAAAAAAATAATACTTTTCCTACTATTAGTAGTGAGGAAAAGTAAAAATAAAAAATACATAAATGTACATCTAGATATTTGGTGCATTCCTGGAGATAATATTTTCAGGAAGCGATTTTTTCATTTAAAAAAAGCCAAATTTTAGAAAATTTGGATGTATGTAACCATTTTGAAGCCAAACTTTTTTTTGTATTTTTTGAGTTAGGTATCATTTTAAAGGCATTAGAAAGTGAATCACAGAATAACCGAAACGTTCCTACATAAAATTTTAAAGGAAAATGTGCGCACTTAGCTCCTCCAAAGTGAAATGTTTTAACAATGTAGGAAATATGAATTTTTATGACCAAAGAAATCTTTTAGTTGCTTGCTGGCAAGTACTTGACCGAATTTTTTTCAATTATTAAAATAAAACATATTGATAACAGTCCTGTTTTACGTTACATTTTATTTTTTCTTAAGTGGATTTAAGAGGTGCTCTTTTTGAAACAGCACAGGTAGATTAAATATTTTTTTAAGCACGCATTTATTTTTTGTGAGTAAACATAAACATTTAGCATGTTTAGGGATATGTTCCTGCAGGCGCATTAGGACCTATAACATTCTACACCACGCGAGCAACCTGATACATAACTAACATAATAGCAACTGATAATAATAACTTACATACTATGTTATGTTGGACATAAAAAATGGTAAAGTAATAACAATAAAATCAAAATACTAATTAACTGTAATTTCTTCCAAATTATGTTTATTTAATATTAATGGGGTTAATTTATATAATATACTGATAACATTTTTTGTAAGAGATAAGAAAAGAATGAGGTATTTTCAAACTAATCCTTTGAAACCATCTTTCTCTTCTTCGCTCAGGCGATATTTACAGAGCTTAAAACTTTTCATTGTTAATTTAAAACTGGATGAAATAATTGGGCTCATTAAAAGGGTTGAGAAACCTACAAAGCTTCCCTAACCACCAAGCTAAGGGCTTCTGGTAAACTTTAATTGTTAAATGGCTTTATGGACTAAAAGAAGGGGGCGCCCTTAACTTCCTATACATAGTCTAATGCTGCCCCCTGGATTAAAATTAAATTTCATAGAGAAAAAAAACTTAATTTGAATTTCCTCTATTACTGTAATCAAGAGATTTTTATTTTTATTAAGTTTTATCTTTTGAGAACTTGGAACAGATCTACAGCGTAAAAATATAAATTAAATAAAGGAAATTATTAGACTATAAAGTATAATTTTGAAAAGAGAAAGATAATGTCCACTAATACAAAAAAAAGTTGGAAAAGGTATTTTATAAAATTTCTTTAGACATAGTCTTAAACTTCTTTGAAAGAAAAATAATCAGAAAGATTAGTAATTTGAAGGAAATTCTGAAGAATTATAAATATCTTATTATATAATTTTATATTTATCTATTGTATTTACAAAAGAAATGAAAATAAATATAAAAGAAAAAGACAAAGAGACATTTTTATCGTTAGTTTTGAATACATTAGTTTAAAAATGAAAAGGGTCGGTTTGGCCTCTTTTCTTGGCATTTAACCACCGAAAATGTGACAAGGGCTTATATGCGGAATCCAAGATAAAATAAATACATACAAATAAGTTTTGCTTGATCTTCTCAACCAAAGATAAGTGTGGTAAATATGTAAAACAATCTTGTAGACAAAACAAATAGAATAAAACGATGGATAAAGGAAAAATATGAATTATTTTGTTTTTTCTGTCTTAAAACTCGGTTAGAGAGATATAAAGTAATTTATTTGCTTGAAATGAAAATGAATAGATTTAAAATTGTTTTTTCTTAGAAAGATAAATTATATTTTTCCTGTAAATAGAGTAAATTGTCACGGGAAAAACACATTATTAGCATTACATTGTAATTATAAATTAAAATTATCATTATCAGAGTTGGAAAACTTATTATTATTATATAAGAAAATTACAATTTTTCTGCCGAGCCTACCCAAGGTAACGGAAACTGTGTGATCCTTCTAAAGTGTAAGAACCAAAATTTTTTAGGTAATTTCATACAGATCGGTTTGTCGCTCAATGCGAACCACATATTTGGAAATTTGGAATGGCAGGTCATAATTAGCCCATTGTTGATCCCATATAAGTTTGCACCAATTTACTTCTCTTCTACATGTCTACAAACATACATTTTATTTAAATCTTAAAAAGTATTCATCTGATTTTTATGAAATTTGCATGGTTTGTCGAAAGTAGCAGGAGGATAGCCCCAGATTAATTTCAACCGTATCAAAGAATTACAATTTAATAGATACTTTAATTTATGTAAAACATCACCACACAATTGACATAATTTTTAAAAAAGAGGGGAAAATAAAATTAATCTTACAATAAAAGGTCTTAAAAGCATAAAATTATTAAAGAATACGAAATAGGACTCGTGAAAATTATGAGCCATACTTATTGGCAAATTATTCTTCCATATTACCTAAATATTTGGTACAGAGTTACAAGTTCTGAAACAATTAAACTATTTTAATTTTTAACTATAGGGACACAGTTGAATTTTCACCGTAGTCATAACAATTAACATTTTAAATGTTGATGTTCAGTTAATAAATAATAACTTTGTGTAAAAATAAAAAATACGATGTTTTTAAAATATTAACTTAATAAAGAATAAAGGTTGTTTATGAAAAAGCGCATTTCTACGAACGGCATACTACATAGTACAACGAGCTTTTTAGAATCAAAAGAAATGGAGGAACAAGGATGACAAAACAAATTTTAATTAATTTCCAGGGGAGAGGAGGTACTTTTAATATAATCAAAGCGCACGTTTATATTAACCTTAGAACATTAGCATGTGCTTGAGAATAAAAACAACAGAAGTTGGCTCTGATTAATCAAAAAGCTAGGTCGTACCTCTTTTTGTACAGGGAATTTTAGAATAAGGTGGAAAATGTATTCCGAAGGAAATTACAGGGAACATGGTACACTTGAGTGAGGCATTGATTAAAGAGTTTTCGGCCTGCAGAAGCTTCGTTTAGCGTTCCATTGAATAACGGAAAACTCCTTTACACGATGGAACAACGAAATACGTATTTCGAAAGAGTCTGCAAGATTTTAAATTATTCCCTTTTCTTTTGTTTGTCACCCAAAAGACAAGCTCGGAGCTTTGAAAGAGAAGAAGGTTACGTCTCATCTTAAGAAGTTGAAAGCAGCGCTTGGTGTCGTTTTAGTGAACCTCAGGAGTTAGATATCTGACAAGCTGAAGTTCACACAAATGACTCTGAACTCATTTAGTTCCAAGTTTTATGCTCACAAAGAACTCCAGCCCAAGTTTACAGCAATCCGTTTTACAAGGGTAATAATTGAGCAGACTTGTTAATGTCATATTCTGGAGATTATCTTACAGATATTAATATACAATTGTAAAATTTATTTTGTGAGGAATAAAAATTATATTATTAAGTTGGAAAGTCGTAGTTATATATTCAGAAAATTAGTAATTTTTTTGCGACAGACTTTTCAATTTTATAGATCTAAAAATTTGTATTTTCAATTCATCATTAAAATTCTATCAACGCCTGTTTACTTGTAACATACTTGGAAGGAGGTTTAAATATGGTTATTATTTAGCTCTGGGAATAAAAGTAATTTGTTTTTAAAATGATGACACTACTTCTTTTCTTACTATTACTCAATAAGATGTGTCAACTAAAAAGAGGAATTTCTTTGCTTTGTATAATCATTGCTCTATAGACATCATTGCTCATTAGACTTAATAGGCCAAGCGCCAGAGATAAGCTTCACCTTCATCTTTAAGATTGAATTAATTTAATTTAATTTCTATAAATTCAAGACTTCTCATTTCCAATTACAGCAAGTGTGGGGCACGAGTGGCAAAACTAATGAATAAGGTTTTAACATTATGATGCCAGAAGGTATAATATGTTATTTTGATGAACTTGAGATAGCATATAAACGAGTTGAATTTTAGTTAAATAATGCATTTTCATCGTGTTCTGAGCTATTCTAAAAGTTTCAAATGTCTAGCTACTCGGGCAGTTAGATAAAAATCGAATGTAAGATTTGTACTGGACAACAAGAAAGCAACAACAAGAACAGCAACAAACAAGAACAAGCAAGAAAGCAAGCTAATAAAAACGTAGTAAAATATACTTATCGGGGGGATGCCCTTTGCCCTTAGGTGTACGGTTGGTGAGAGGTTCTTGAAGATGAGACGGAGTTTGGTCAGATAATGAAAGCGGGGGCGGGACAGACGGAAGTAACCTCTCACCTCTGAGTTAACTATGCAACTGACGGGTTATTGATATGATATATTGGTCCTCCCTTATCTCGTCCTAAGGGATCGATATACCAGTGGCAAAACGAAATCGAGAGCAAATACCTAATTTCGCATTTATTAACGGAAGTTTTTCTCAGCGGCGCAAACAGTCAGTTAATATAGAGGTCCGTGGTTCGAGTCCCGGTGGTGGATTCTATTTTTCTCGGTCTATTTCCCATTGTTAAAAATAATTATAATTTGATTTAATTTAAAATTTAAACTTTCTGTAGTATGAATACTACCAAAAACTTAAAAAATGAAAATCAGTTATAAATTTAATCCACACCTATAAAGGACCCCCATATAATCTTTTAGACAACAGAATATGTAGTCTAGTCCTTATCAGTACTATTGATATCAAGACTATTTTATTTTTAATGACACCCCAATTGTTAAGAGTCGATCATTACTTACTGTGATGTAATGTTAGCCTTAAGTTTTATAGTTATTTAATGTTTAGGCTAGAAGTCCGATTTTGATACTCACCTGTCAGTTCTTTAGTGATATTATCAGTTCTACTCAGATCACTTATTTTTACTCATGGTAAACCTACTTGCCCTTATACATTTGCCTTAGATTGTTACTTCCCAAAGTGTTTTTATAATATAAATGACTAACTAAATAACTATCAAGGCAAAGTGATGTTTACCCGAAAGCTGAATAAACAAGTATTTTCTTCCGTGGAGAGACTGTTTCTTTGTATTTATGAAAACGCGATAGTTTATTATGGTTTATCCTTAATACGAAAGTAAAGAAAGTAGAATCTCACATTATTAATGCTTTGAGAGTGCCGGAAGCACATTCTTGTCAAGTGTATTAAAATGTACAACAAGTTTAGAGAGACAAATGCAACAATGGAAGTAATAAATCGTTGGGGATTAGAAAATCCGAGAGGTCTGATCTTCTCTTACCCAACTTTAAATAAAATTTAATCACCGTAAATAATTTAAACTCGATTCTGCACTTTACTGGATCGAAATTGGACAAATTATTTGATATAACGGTACATTGTAACACCCCTATGTTGTCTTTTACCCTATGAAGTTATTTAGTTAAAGTCATTTATATTCTAATAAATTACTTAATAGTACATTACGCGTCGAGTGTGGAAAGTAGCATTTTGCATGCGAGTGTGGAGTTTACACCCGAGCGACAGCGAGGGTAGTAAAACCACATGAGCAATGCAAAAT
>KZ651212.1:196581-219826 GCA_001010745.2 Gerris buenoi
TTTTTTTTTTTTTTTTTTTTTTTTTTTTTTTTTTTTTTTTTTTTTTTCAAATAATAGAACTCAATAAGGCCACTTGTCCATTTGTCTTTCAATTCCTGAAAAAGTAATTATTTTGACACGGACTACATATGTGCAAAATGCACCTATTTAATAATACACATTTTTCCTTGAGTTTTTATTTCAAACTGATTTTATAAACACACTGGTTAATCAACTATATAAATTCAAAATACATACATGTCTGTCAATGTCATTTTTAACAACATAATTAATTCTATTATAATAAATATGTTAGTATATAATTTCGTTTACATACCACATTGGGTGTTATTTTAGTTTACACGAATTGATAAATAATTAAGCAACCCATCGACCCTTAAACTAAATTACCTGAATTTAAATTACAATTTAAATTTTGAATGAACAGAAATTCTAGTAAAATCATCAATTAAGATTACATTATATTATTCATTAGACTTTTAACTAATATTAGAAAATCAGTTTTTAATTAAATGTATTTGATCAAACTTGTTTAGTTTATACATTTTAAGATATATTGTTGTATTTATGTTGTGAGTAATTAAATACAAGGCAAAAATTACTATTTTATTTTTGGTGTGTTAAAACCAAAACGTAACGTTTTAAAAAGAGAAAAAAAAATATATAAACACAAAATTTGTAGAACATTTTGTCCTCTACGATAATTATAATAACTACATTTTCTCTCCGGTGCATCGGCACAGAGATACATATTAAGCAACAATTAAAAATATTTAGAAAATGTTTGGGGTATTAAACAGCTCGTATAGGTCTTTCAAAGCTGCAAACTTGGTTTCTTACTATTGGCTTAGGTCCTAACAACATATCAACAAATTAGACCTTTTTGCAAGTCCGAGCCCTTTTTTAATTTCTCATATAAAGAGAAAGTATTGTGAGGGTGCAAAAAAAATCTATTTTGAGATTTTTATGGTTTTACACGCTTTGAGGTCCCCTAAGTCCAAAAAGTGGTTTTTAAAAAATGTCTGTCAGTCGTCTGTGCAGACACCTGGAACCAAATCTCTATGGCCGATTTAGACGAAATTTGGCATACATGTTCAGAAAAATCATACTTCGAGGTAAAATCGAGAAATTAATTTTAGTTTCAAATTTAGGGGGTGCTAACCCCCAAAAACATTTAAAAAAAATTATTTCTTGAAAACAGTTACGACGATATAGATAAAAAAAAAATGATAAAATCATTTAAATACGACTCTAACGATGTAAGCAGTTTTCCCGGGAAAAATCTAGTTCCTGAGAAAATAGCTTTAAACGCGGACGGAAAGAGGACGGGTTCGATTCTCCGCCGATAAGTTATTTTTATGAAAAATCTTGATGAAATGTTCAATAATAATAAAATGTACCTATAGGAAAACTAATAAATGGAAAACACTGGGCTAAGTAATTATAAACTCCTATATAAGAAAGTTATTGTAAAATTGCCTAAATTAAAGATTGGGAAAAGTATGGTTTTTACGGTAAATGGGTTGTGATCAGGTTGTTTAACCTTTCACCGTTTATTCTACCTGGCCAATAATAAGACACTCGTAGTTTCTTTTTAGAAAAAATATCATTTTAACAACGTTTGTTGAAGAAAAAAAAAAATATCATTCTAATCGTTCATTTACCGAACCGATTTACCGTGAACGACCCATATCTTAATTGCACTATTTGTCAGCTTTATTCTTAATGAACGACATTATTCGGACATTTGAAAAAGTTATTATCAGCTTCTTTATTTGTTTATCAATTCGATCACCATATAATATAATGTCTTATCTTTGTGAGATGCGGATCTAGATCGCTATTATCGTTCGAGATTGATTCTAGTAAGAGCATTTGAAGCTTTGCGCATGATCCCTTTGTAGCTACACAATATACATTAACAACCAAGACAAGCGTAAGTGAGCTAATTTAATTCAGTATATGTAATAGAATTCGTTAAATTAGTCAGCCTATAATGAATATATATGTGTGAACGCTATAATTAGAGGAATGTGGATCGGGCGGAAAATAGCGCAAGGAAAGGGATTGCCTTAGGTGGTAGTTAGTTGCCTGGGAGCTGCCATTCACTGGAAATTCTCGTTTGTTTCCAATGTCAGGGCAACTTCGGTAGGCAAACAAGGGCTTGAAACATTGAGCACCTTCAAACTGGGTTTAAACACATTGTGCAGTGACTCTGATTGGCAACTTGTATAGAAGTCGATACTTTACTAAGTGCTCAAACTTCAATTTAAAGTCTTGATGCTCCTAAATCAATCTTACTTTGTCAAGTGGGTTATGTATGTATAAAACTACTTAATTAAGTGTGTGGATGTGTAAAGTAAGAATAGGTAAAATACCTTAACTATTAACCTCTCTAGTCATAATTATGAAATGGTACCGGTACCACAAAATCTCAGTCAAAACAACCAACTATTAGGTAAACTATCAATGTAAAAAGTGTTTCTAGACATCATTTTCTTCCCCAAACTGTTCGTCTGTCAGTCTCCCTACACACCAAACAATCGCTGGTTAGGACAGGCTTGCATAAATACCCAGACCTGTCCAGTGACCTTATACTACTTGTAAAAGATTCCCGCAGAATATTCTGGAATATATCAATTATTCACCTGAAAGAATAGTATTCCGTATTTTTAAATACACGACACTTGACACCGCGTGAAAGCGACAATGCTTGGAAATATAGAGATTATTTTTTGAAGTGAAAAAAAAAACATGTGCACACTCGACCAGCAACAACATATCAGTGTCGAATTGCTTGACATGACGTCCTGGTTTTCTACGGACAATCTCGTTCTACATATTGGATGAGAAATATAAAATGTTATATCTTCCATGATTTTTTACACGGAAGTGCCGGTTTTTGAAGCAAACTTTTGGTTTATTTAAACGGTCTCTGTCTGGTCATGTAGAATCCATCAAGATATTCGGTGTAGAAATAGTTATCAAAACTGTGTGCAATATTTTTGGCAAAACTATGTGCAGTATTTTTGGCAAAACTGTGTGCAATATGTTTGGCAATACTATGTGCAATATTTTTGGTTTCATTCGAGGGCAATCATGGCCTTCTACGGTGCAAACTCTCACTGGAAGATATCGTTATTGTAGAACTGGGGGAGGTAGCGTAGCCGCGGCGGTTAAACCACCTCTGCTCGGCCATCACTGAATCATGAGTGGAACGAGATGGGGTTCGATTCCTCGGCGCGACACGCGATTTATATGGCTCACTATTGATCACATCATACTCGCTTCGGCGGTAAATGTACATAATGTATGATGTGTGAAGCGGCTGCAACTCTCTACCGCGGGGCGTACAAAGGGCCTAAGTGATGGCCTAATTGCAAGGTTCGAGCATGTGGTTCGTCCTACCCGTTCTAGTAGGAAGTACTAGACTACTACTACTGCTACTATTGTAGAACTGAGTCAAGCAAGATTCCATGTTTCGTTTAATTCTAAATAACATAAATTACTAACTTTTCAATATCCACGTTGTAATTTAATACGATTCACCAGAAAAGTAATGCAACAAAAAAGACGAAGCTTGAAATTAACTTATGAATGTGACACATGTTTGACACGTTGAAGCTGAAAAGGCTTCTGCTTTTATTTGAGATTCATCGTTCTACGTTTAGAAAATACGACGGTGAAAGTGGAGAAGAACAAGAGAGAGTGAATTCAGAACTTGAGAAATCTACTTAAAACGAAGTGAGCCAAAAAGAAAGGAAACTGAGAGCTGAAAGAATATTTCTCCTTACTAAAAATATTCCCTGAATTTCCATTTGAAATAACATTAAAATAACCTTAGAGGAAATATGGAAAGAGACTTTATTTTCTAAATAAATTTGAAAGTTTAAATATCTTAACATGTATTATAATTAACTTGTTTAACGAACATAAGGGATTTATTTATTGTATTTATGTAAATGAAATTAAAGTTTAAAAATTATAAAATTGAAAATATGTTTGGTTACTTTTCTCATTTTATACATTACGAAAAACGAATCCTGCCTCGACTTTTTTCATTTCGGTATATATAGCTGTTTATTCATAAAACAAAAAAGTATCCACATTTTCCAATTCTGATCGCAGTGCGCAGAAAAACTATCCGACATTTTCCGATACTGATCAATGAGCAGATAAAACTTTAATTTTATTTTACATTAAAGTTTTTAAGACGTATAGATTAAGAATAAATTTTAATACGCACAATTAAAATCATTGTGATGTTAATTTCAATCTTGATTAAAAAATGTACTTTTATTGTGATTAATCGTGAAATAGAGGAGTAGCCTCCAAAATGCAATTCGGAGAGTATTTTATTTTTAGTTATGGAATAAATTATGTTTAACATAGTCCTGATTCTAATCTAGAAAGGCTTTAGGAATGAAACTATTCCGGCATTTTATTTAATTGCTTGGCCACATGATAATACGAAGAATTATAGACACTGATACCAAGTATTAAACTGTTTAATTGGTTGTTGTTAAATCAGAAGAACAGTTTAACGTTTAACAGAGGATATTATCCCTTTAGAACATTAAATTAACAAATAAATCGGCTATGTTTAAGCCGTGTCCAGATTGCCGAACCGAACAGAGGAAACGAGCCGAGCAAAGGTCTCTGCGCATGCCCAGTCTAAAGTGCGCCTGCGCTTCTCACTCTGGGCATGTGCAGAGATCAATGCTCGGCTCGTTCCCCTGTTCGGTTCGGCAATCTGGACACATCTTTATAACCTTCCACCTGACTGAACGGTGAGGGGGAAACCAGCGAATACGTCTCCACGGCTTTATGAACATATTATTAACTATATAGCCGGATACGCGCCTGGATCCGCTAGCTGTGAACTTATCTTTAAGAACACCGATAGATAAATTTAGCTCTAATATCGGCCATACTTGTTTTCAATATGGCTGCTAGGGAAACATTTTTCGGGTAAACAATTTATTGAACTGAGCGAAGCAAAGCTCTTATACTACACTTTGCATTTGGTTAGACACATACTGCTCCTGAAAGGATGAACCTATCCGCACAAAATCCACGGTCATAGTGACCAACCACAGGAAGATATAAATCTGAAATTGTCCAAATTGGTACACAGGACACAGGAGTGCGGGATACAAAAGTTAAAATAGTATATGCCCATGATGCATGTCGTTAGAAAGCTCTTTAAGAGACAGTTATTGTTATTATGCTCACTTTCGGCATATTTTCATTTAAGAGGGGGGTAAAATAGAAAAAAAGGGGGGAAAATACTTTTTAATTAAAAATTATAAATATTACTATTTTTGATCCGTTTTCAGGCGTTTATAAATAAGAATGTTTATTGTTAACTATTAGCAGTTTAATATACTGCGTTTATACTGCTTACTGCATTACTTCGCTAGTAAAAACATCGAATGATATTGTTTTAATTATTTAATTAGATATTGAGCGAAATAAAATATTCCATCAAGTACAGATTCTAAAAATAAAAGATGCGGAGTTACATCTCCCTTTAACAACAGTAGGGCAAGTTTTTGATAAAGGTGATCCTGGCGTGATGCAAACAAATTATTGCAATATGAGTTTTAACGCATGAATAAAATTTAATATTAAAATGCACGCTCAGCTCAATATTGCAAGCAGACAACTGCATTGCACACATAGTATATTATTAATCTACCCGAAAGGAGGTTTTAAATGACAGTGTAACATGCCACACATACAAATGCTTTTTATTAACACCCTCATGTAAGCCATGTTTTTATATACCAAAAATTAAATTGAAAGTTGAATTTTATATAACAATAATAACACATTACAGACTTTTCATGGTCTTTAAAACGATGTAAGTATAAAATTTAAGCTGACTAAAATTTAATTTTAACTATCAACCACATTGGCTACCATCTTTTAAATTTAAATTTGATGTTTTAATAATTATACACATTCTTTTCCTGCTTTTCCTGTATAACATGTCATACTGACTAAAACCTGTGTTCTTCGAGAATATTGGCTGCCATTTTGAAAATTTTAAGAGAGAATATTCTAAAAACTAAACGATATAAATAATGGGTTGCACCTTTCTGCCAAATGTTTATTAAATCGGTTAATGTTTAAGCCAGTTATCCACAACACACACACCGTTAACAAACAAACACACAAACATTTCAAAGCCCAAGTCTCGGAAGTGAAGAACTCACTACACTCGTTTAATAATCGAAAGATAAATTAAAGAACTTGAAAATTACAAAATACCCAGGTGTGGTCATATTCATTAACCTGGAAATTGTCGAAGTTCAGAGAAATGAATTTTGAATCTTTTTGACATTTTAATGATAAGATCAGATCTGATGGCGAAGTATTGAAACTAAAATCACATCCAAAAATGCATTTGGGGAGATATTGGTCAAAGTAATATTTTACAGGGTGAATTTTGACCCTAAAGCTTTTCATATAGAAGATATATTATGAAATCTTAATTTCCGAGCACTATAATATTTTAACCAAAGCAAACGCAGTTAGAATTTACAGTTGACTGTTTTCATACAGGCATTGACCCAATGTAACACACTATATAAATCTATATTTATAACTTTGAATATCAAAAGCTACATATCAAATTCCAGTGGTTCCCTATTCACAAACTTCAATTTACAAACAGTTATCGCATGTTACGTCTTTTTATAAATTTTTGATAAATATATGTAAATTACCTTACAATAATCAATATTAAATTAGAACACACACAAAAAAATCAGGTTGGCCACACTGCTTCTAAACTCCCAGCTGTATTGCGAGTCATTCTACGATGATTTGTTTACTTTTGTTTAGCTTTCGTTGAACTTTATATTTTTTATTACTTTAAAAGTGATTATTAATTGTTTTAAATCATTTAAATAATTTATATACTATAATAATACGTTTAATAAAGAAATACAAATGTTTTCTTTGTTAAACGAATCTTAGAAAGCGCTTTTTCTGGAGATAAAATTTTGTATGTACCTCGAGAATAATGCATTATTATTCCCTTGTTATAATTATCTCCCTCGGCTTCGCCTCGGGAGCTAATTAGTATTAATCCCTCGGCTTCGCCTCGGGAATTAAGATACCAAATACCCTCGGCTTCCCCTCGGGAATTAGTTGCCTTGATTCCTTCAGCTTTGCCTCAGGAATCAACTCTGTCACGCGGGAAATAATGTCTCACATTATTCCCTTGGTGCATAAATAACTAATTTACAATAATACAATCATAAAACATAACTAATAATATAATAAGAATGTTAAAGCAAGCGAATCAAGCTGGAATACCACAATAAATAATGAACAAAATAGGGAAAATTTAGTAAAAATGTTCTTTTAGAAAATGCATACGAATTGGCTTAGAAATCACATCATTTATGTTTTAACTAGTTTTATACATTATATACAATTGTACAATATGTTTATTTTTGAAAAAATTGTCAGCCTTTATTTAGATTAAGGTGCGTTTAAACGGTTTAATTTCGTAAAGCCATATAACTGAACGGCAACACTTTCAATTTAATTGAAGGTCTCTGAGTTCAATTTGATTGATTCGTCTGTTTATACGAAGCAATCAAATTGAATCACCAGTAGAAAAAACTAGTTAAAACATAAACATAACCTGTGTAGCTCAAACCTACTCCATCAAAAAGAAATCGATCTGGCTACACAGTTCAATTTGATGTGTTCATACAACCACTCAATCAGGTTGCTTGAACTAGTTTAAATTCATTTCAATCGGCAACGTCAGTAAGCAATTTCATTAAATAGGTATTAACATGTTTCAATTGTTTTCTACCCCATAGAGCAGCGAAATTAGAACCGTCTAAACAAACCTTTTTGTTTAATGTATTTGTTGTTTATCTTCAGTTTTATTCTGTATAATCATTTTATTTAAATAAAGACCTATAAATCAAGACAATCTTTTAATTTTATTGGAATAAATGCGGTTGCCGTGGCAATGATTTTGTACAACAAAAGAGCCACAAGAGAATCTACACTTACAAGTGCTTGAAAAAAAAACTTGCTAGTTTTATTAAATAATAGAATCTGTAATAAGTGAGCTTCACTTTTATAATTTCTCTAGTTGTATTCATCAACTATTCAAGTTTTCCTCGTGTACTTGTGGTTATTTATTTTATATAGATAGTTTGTTTAGTGCAGTTATTCAGGCGATTTGCCTTAAAGTTTGGTTTATATCCTGCGTTTTATACGCGCTTCAGAATAATCTATAGGCTGTCATAATATGACGTGAGGAAAGTTGATTCCAAACCAACTTTCTCGCCTCAAAGTTAACCTGAATGAAGCCTTCCCGTCCTCTTCTCTTTTTTAATTAAATCCTTTATATTAACTTCACTTTTGTGCCTGGGTGCCTGGGGGAGTGCCTGGGTGCCTGGGGGAGTGCCTGGGTGCCTGGGGGAGTGCCTNCAGTTCAATTTGATGTGTTCATACAACCACTCAATCAGGTTGCTTGAACTAGTTTAAATTCATTTCAATCGGCAACGTCAGTAAGCAATTTCATTAAATAGGTATTAACATGTTTCAATTGTTTTCTACCCCATAGAGCAGCGAAATTAGAACCGTCTAAACAAACCTTTTTGTTTAATGTATTTGTTGTTTATCTTCAGTTTTATTCTGTATAATCATTTTATTTAAATAAAGACCTATAAATCAAGACAATCTTTTAATTTTATTGGAATAAATGCGGTTGCCGTGGCAATGATTTTGTACAACAAAAGAGCCACAAGAGAATCTACACTTACAAGTGCTTGAAAAAAAAACTTGCTAGTTTTATTAAATAATAGAATCTGTAATAAGTGAGCTTCACTTTTATAATTTCTCTAGTTGTATTCATCAACTATTCAAGTTTTCCTCGTGTACTTGTGGTTATTTATTTTATATAGATAGTTTGTTTAGTGCAGTTATTCAGGCGATTTGCCTTAAAGTTTGGTTTATATCCTGCGTTTTATACGCGCTTCAGAATAATCTATAGGCTGTCATAATATGACGTGAGGAAAGTTGATTCCAAACCAACTTTCTCGCCTCAAAGTTAACCTGAATGAAGCCTTCCCGTCCTCTTCTCTTTTTTGACATCATTTTTTAATGAAACCATTTACATAGAAAATATTAAATATACACACTTTTTCTTCATTTTACAACCATCCTTTTAGAAAGAAAGTGTAGGATATTTTAAATAAATTAGGCTTTGCTTATAACCTGAACGGAACACTGCGCAAGTTCACAAGAATCGAAGGGTGGGGAAAACCAATCAGTGACGTCTCTTCGGCTTCAAAAATGTATTTTTATCTATATAGCCCAAACGCGCGTTAAAAAAGCTATCAATCCACCTTATAAGAAAACAAACGGTCTCCTTGAAACACTTTAAGCAATTAAGTTGTCGTCAGAGTCCTCCAACAATTTTGATGACAAGAATTTACAGCTAAAATACATTGTTTCCTCGAAATCATTAATCTTAAAGTAATTTTACGAAATGTGAAAAGTACACGAGAGAGTTTAAAATTTGTCATGTGTTAGCCCTAGATTGGAGTGAATTTGTGTGGAATCAAGGAAAAAGATAAAGTCATCATTAATCTTATTTTATGTAATCCGTCTCCCTTGAAGAACAAGGGACTCGTATAAGGGTTAAAATCCCTTTGATTGATTCCTTTCAAGCTGCTTTTCTTGCGTCTTATCAATCCGTCAGACCCTTTTTACTCTCCAACCATCAATCCTGACTTCATATCTGTTTACATTTGGTCAGGAATTACTTTCATACTAACGCTTTGCTTCGAAGTATTGTGTTAGTTCTAAAGTAGATTTTTAACGTCCTTTTTAACAGAAGTTTAGACACATTTCTGGTTGTCATATAAATTTACCAATATTTTATTGTAGCTTTAGTATTTAGATTTATTTGAATTGTGTTATTTTTAACATTATTTCACTAAAATTTGAACCTTTTATATTATAGGCGACAACATAAAATAAAAGTTGCATAAAAGTTTTGCGGGTGAGGGTGGCAGATTTCAGGGGTGGGGAGGGGCTTCTCATTAGATATCATGACGCCGTTTGGAATGTTTTCCCGCAAGTCCCCCGGTGTTTGCCGGAAGCTACCACTCCATCCGCCGCTGATTATAGATAAATAGAGTCTCATAAACTATGTTTATCTGCACTATAAAATTACTAGAATTAAGCCACTTAATATAATTAATTGCTATACAGGGTGATCCAAAAGTTCGGAAACGGCTTAATATCTCCGTTAATTTTTGAGATATCAAACTGCGGTTTGTTGCTATCTTTATCATGCATAAAAAACTACCTTTTTTGGTTGGTGCCTTTTTTCCCGCCATTTTGGTTGCCACCATATTGAATTCAACATTAAAATTTCAAATAGGAACCCCTATACTGTGATACATATTTGGAAAGGCCTTGAAAAAAAAAAAATGCTGCAAACCAGAGCTTTCTATCTTTCGCCGTTTTAAAATGGCGGCCAGTTGAAATTACAAAATTGTCCTTTTTGACGTTTAATTACAAGTAAATAAAATTTAATTACATTCAAAGTAAATGTTTTAGGGGAATAAATGCAAGAGTAAATTTATCTTATTTTAGGGTAAAAAATAAAAGTTTAACGCTATTTTGTTCAAATTTTTATTTTTATTTGGTTGCTATAGCAATAGTCATTTTACTCTCAACCGAAAATGTAACTAAAATATTTTTTTAAACCAATTTTGAATTTTTGAGTTTAAAATAGGAGAATTTCACTCATAATTTTTTTTCTCTTAAAGCTTTATTTTAGCAGTTATCAAGCGTTGAAAATGTCAATTTTGTAATATCAACTGACCGCCATTTTAAAACGGCGAAAGATAGAAAGCTCTGGTTTGCGGCAAATGTATTCTTTTTTCATGGCCTTTCCAAATATGTATCACAGTATAGGGGTTCCTATTTGAAATTTTAAAGTTGAATACAATATGTTGGCAACCAAAATGACGGGAAAACAGGTACCCACCAAAAAAGGTAGTTTTTTATGCATGATGAAGATAGCAACAAACCGCAGTTTGATATCTCAAATATTAACGGAGTTATTAAGCCGTTTCCGAACTTTTGGATCACCCTGTATAATAAACGAAAAAAAGCTCTGTAAATTCAGCAGATCCCACTACTACAAAATCTATGTTAGTGCGCACATGAAAAAGAAACAAATGGGAGCAGAAGGTTGAAACGTACATGGGACCAACGATCAAATAATTATAACCTACTATCCAAATTTCATTGAAATAAGACAAGTAGTTTTTAAGATGTGTTAGTTTACATAAATATGTTGACAAAAAAAAATTGGAAATTTTTGTGATAAACAGATATGAGACCAAAAATGTTCCCTGATGACTAAAACGGATTTCTTTCTTGGAATTTTTGAAATCGGAGATAAAAACATTTTCATTCTTCAGAACGAGCACAAAGCTCCCGTTAGCACAGAAACAAAAGAATTAAATTAATAGGTGTTGTCCTCGTTTGATGAAAACTAAATAATTATTTAGTGTATTCTCTAGATGTGCTAACCGATAAGACGTTATTTTGTGAAATTAGTTACTAAAAGTAATTTAATTAAAAGAGGCTGTATTTGGTTCTATCATAAGAAAGAGAGGAATTTCAAAGAAAAGGTAAATGTTTCAGGGCATCTGTTTGTGATCTGTTACTGATTGCGTCGTGTTCAGAGACAACCTTATTTATAGATAACAGTTAAAGGTCCTTTTAATCCTTTAAGATAACAAAGTGAAGGTGAAACGGTAACTAAACAAATAGCTAATGGGCTTGTAGGATTGTCTTGATCCTCTCTCAGTTGTAGTTGGAGTGGACGTTTAAAACAAATCTTTGATCCTTGGGTACAGCGTTAACACCAAGTACCGTTTTCCTAAATGTCTCAATCCAATTACTCCTTTGCTTCTCGTAATGTTGCCCTTGGGGCGACCTAGCTTTAAAGGGTGTGCTTTGAGCTTCGAACATCTTCTTTAAATGTAAATTAACTTTTGTAGAGAAAAAAAAAAGGTACAACAGAGCAACTTTGTTCCTTTACTAACTACTAATATACTAACTAATAATATAATACGTGTGGACTAATTAATTAAATCTATCTAAAATTTATTTCATTAACAATAACGACAAACAATAATTAATTGAAATTTATGTACGAAAAATCACATCATGACAATGAAAACTTTCACGACTAACACAGTCAGCTAGACTTGGAAATTTTGTCCATCGTCGTTGCGTTTAACAAAATTTCCCTCAGAATCGGGATGATAATTTCTTGAATGGCTCATTTTACCATTCTGTGAAATTAGCCAAATGGGAAAAGTTCATTCATAGAATGATCAGTAGCTCCGACCTATTAAAACCACATGGTTAGAAGAGATTAACGACGTCATCACAGTTCAGGCAGCAGAAATTTACTCTTACAGTTTTTCCCCTAAAACCTTTACTTTAGCCGTAATCAAACGTCAAAAATGACAATTTTGTAATTTCGACTGGCCGCCATTTTGAAACAGCGAAAGATAAAAAGCTCTAGTTTGCGTCAAATGTTTTCTTTTTTCAAGCCCTTTCCAAATATGTATCACATTTTAAAGTTGAATCCAATATGGCGGCATAATGGGTACCCACCAAAAAAAGTAGCTTTTTATGCACGATGAAGATTGCAACAATCCGCAGTTTGATAACTTAAATATTTACGGACATAATTAGCCGTTGCCGAACTTTTGCCACACCCTGTATATTAATCTATATAAATAAATAAAAACAATTTTGACAGATTAAAGAAACGGGAGGAAAATGTGCTACACTAATTGGCAGATGATCATTCTTTACCTTCATTTCTAGTGGATTTAATTAAGTGTTAAAAATAGCGGGCGTTTCTCAACTACCGCGTGTATACACCAAATTATATCTTAAATGTAACTTTAACACAGCCAATTATCAGGCTTCGATTCTAAGAAAAGTTTGATATGTTCCAAATAAAATCGGTGCGAGACAACTCAGACAAACTGTCTCATATACAAGTTCGTTATAATTTAACCCAGTGTTTTCCAATTATTAGTTTTCGTAGGTAAATTTAATTATTATTAAACATTTTATCAAAATTTATCGTAAAAAAAACTTCCCGTCGGGAAATGTAACCCGGCCTCTCTCCTAGTTTAAGGATTCGTATTCAAATAAAGTAAATTAAGTAACAGTTATGTAAATTTTACGACGATCCAAATTGTTATAATATCAGTGTGTATGTCAAAACTAATTTTGTTTATCTATGGTCTTGAATTGTCAACAAAATAGAAGCAAAGGATTTTGGTCTCTAGAGTCTAGACTGAGAAATTGGCTTCGGTTATGCATAAGACATTTCAAGTTTTACCAGACTAAAAAACTTAGTATGGTTTTAGTCCGAAAGTTGTCTTTACAACCTAGGCTTGTTTCACTTGTTAGTCAAACATTAGGAAACTTTAGTTTCACTAAAAACTTTTAAAACAATATTTTTTTCTTCTCTAATCTTTCGGAGTTTTAAATGGCAGTTTGAGGTTATATAACCTCAAGAGAAATATTCCCCTGAACGCGTTTACATTTTATAACCTGTAGTTTGTTACAACTTTATAAACAAGATAAGATTACAACCGAACAGGAATACTTATTCTTTATCTTTTTGCGTTCATGTGAAATATGGTACATTATCTGATCTTACAACAGGAGTTTTTGTACAGGCGATATTTCTGACTTAATTTAACTCTTAAAAATACACTTACTAGCCTATCATGTAGGTGTTTTGTTTTTGGATCCAAACTCTCCAGCACCTTATAATGCAAAAAAAAGTGTTTTTGATGTTGTACCCTAGCAGCTTGTCCCAACCCTATGGTCGCGACAAAATATTTTAGGGACGCGAATTTTTTTTTAAATTATAAAGACATAAATTGAAAAATATGTTACATAATTTAATTTAATTAATGAAGTAAAAATATAACGATAAATTAATTAGAAAAAAAGAATATTATTAGGAAATAATTACAAGATAAAAAGAACTTTTTATATACTTCGTTTTTAAATTTTCTGTCATAAATTATAAATTTTAAACCCGTCAAAATGAAGAGTGTAGATAAATATGGATATGTCAAAACAAATAAAATAACTTGCGGATTTTTCCCGAACTAACTTTCCATACATCAAAATTTGCTGAAAACAANGTCCCGCGACACCACACTACCGGGTGTCCCGCGACACCACACTACCGGGTGTCCCGCGACACCACACTACCGGGTGTCCCGCGACACCACACTACCGGGTGTCCCGCGACACCACACTACCGGGTGTCCCGCGACACCACACATATTTTTTTATGTTAACATAGGTTATAAGTTCTAAGTACAACTTTACACTAATCAAGTTGGAGTACTTAGAAGTGGTTTTGTTGTAACGAAGCAGTATGTCTGTATGTTAGTGAGGTGGGAACGGTTTGAAGTTTGTATTTAAGCGAGTAAGTTGAAATTATAATTTGTTGGATTATATTTGGAAAGGTGTCTACGAGGCAGGATATGGGGGTGACTTTCTCCTGGATTGCCATGTCCTTCATATCGCTGCCTGCAAGTTAAGACTTGGCGTCGACTCCACCCCTCGTGTAAGCACTACTATCTTCCTGCTCGGGGCTTGACGGACTTGACCCCAACCAAGTCAACACTTGACACCAGCACGTTACGTCTCCGAGCTGATCAGCCGGTTCCGTTTTCCAATTCCACCCAGCTGTTCGGCTCTCTGTATTAGAAGCATCTTCAAGCCTGTTGTGTTTTTTTCTTATTTATTACTTAATAGTAATAAAATGAACCTGGGAAACCTGTTTCTTGCCATTCTAATGGTTCCGTATCGGAACTGGTTGTGACTTATTGCCCATCAACGAGGAAATTATTAATACTTGAGAACAATAAAAAACTAATTGGTTCTTAAATGTACAGTTTTATTATCATCGACTTAAAAAGTATTTTATCACTACACGGATCTCTAATTAATCTCTATCTCCGTAAAATTACTATTATTATTATTATTCTCTCTAGTCTGATGACGGCTTATACAACTATTATTTTTTAGAAAACAATATTTCGAAAACATTCAAGCAAATAAATAGATGTCGGCTCTTTGGTATACACAGACATCAGGCGACAAACATTTAAAAAAAAAAACTATTTCGGACTCAAAGGACCTCAAAACTTGTAAATTTATCAAAATCTCTAAATCGATTTTTCTCAATTTTTAGACAATATCAGATTATTTTAAATTAAACTGCCAATTTGTATGGCATAAGATAAGTGCCGTATCCGTCACGAAATACCGTCGACCGTCACGAAATCGACCGATGACGATAACTTAAGTAGATGTTGCCCGAGATAGTTGAAATCCGGTACACTTGTTCATATTACCAATGCCGAGGACGAGTTCGTTGGACAACGTTATCCGCCCAAGCGTTCGCGCACAACGCTTGCAAAAACCTAAACTTCAAATGTAAAATTGGAATTTTAGGACGGAACTTCATCTATTAAATGATATAAACATTTTTTGAAAATATATATATTAAAACCATTACCGACACCGCTATGAAGTGTTAAAGATCACTAAATTTATTAAAGCGGACCTAAACGTTTAATAATTAATTACAAGATAAAAGAACTTTTTATATACTACGTTTTTAAATTTTCTGTCATAAATTATAAATTTGAAACCCGTCAAAATGAAGTGTTTAGGTAAATATGGATATGTCAAAACAAATAAAATAACTTGCGGATTTTTCCCGAACTAACTTTCCATACATCAAAATTTGCTGAAAACGAATTAAATTCTGCTGAAATATGGCTAAAAGTATTAAAATAATGCATTGTCATCGTGTTCTGAGCCATTGTAAAAGTTTCAAAAGTCTAGCTACTCGGGAAGTTAGTTAAAAATCGATTGCAAGATTTGTACCGGACAAACAAGAAACCAAGTTAATACGTAGTACTACGTTAAACGTAGTAAAAATAAGGGGTATTGCAAAGAGAAGGAACAAAACTTCCTAGAAGCTTGAATCTCTTTTCTTTAAACTTCTGACAAAGGGTCATCAGCCCGCCAACATAGTTCAGGAATTAGTTAGTTGGCGTTTTATTTAATACGAAATTGATATAATTCAAAGCAGATACAATAAAATAATAACAAATCAAGGAATGCAACTAACCATATTAAGAAGAACAGTGTGCTCAGATTTTGTTTTTTGTTTGTTTTATAATTATAAATATCAGCCTGCAGTCTCTCCTTCCAAATCCAGGAATCATTTTGGTAGAATTTAGGCTCTTGTGGCTATGAATATTTCTAAAATCCTTAGGGTATGCAATATGCAATACACAAAATTCTCGATAGGGTCGCGAAAATGTTAAAGAGAAATTTATAGGGTCGCGGTATCAAAAAGGTTGGGAACGCTGTTCTAGAGGACACTTTATCCCCTAATCACTTTTTTCGATTCAAACCTGTCTAAGTGGAGCTATATAAGCCTCGAAAGTTGAGTAATTACCCATTTTTTGTGCCTGGAGCCCGGGAGTGTGCCCGGGGGTATCCGAAATAAACGACTGGTAACAAAATCAAATGTCACACAATCGACCAATGACGATAACTTGAGTAAAAGTTGAACGATTTAGTTAAAATGTGGTCCACATGTCCATTTTACGAATGTCTATTCAATGAGAATTTTTCAATTTATCTATTCAAAAAGGCAAACAACTTTTATAAAAAAAATTTTTTAGTAAAACTAACACAAGTGTAAAGGATCGCTAAAAAGCATAAAAGGAGTTCGTACAAAAGATAGAATCAGAAGTGATCTAATTGAACGGGAAACTGCTGGTGCAGGTCACCAGAAAATCCATCAAAAAAATAGTTGACCTGGAACAAGTGGTCAAAACTACAGATGAAAGATGGGCTAAGTGCTTCACTATGTGGACTCCACACT
Organism: Gerris buenoi; assembly: GCA_001010745.2. Taxonomy (NCBI): domain Eukaryota; kingdom Metazoa; phylum Arthropoda; class Insecta; order Hemiptera; family Gerridae; genus Gerris; species Gerris buenoi. The sequence continues at coordinate 213,611 of KZ651212.1, forward strand.
TTGGATGTTGCAATAAAAGTCACCAAGAAATAAATAATCACGTAAAAAGGGTTTCGTTGGTATTGTGAAAATGTAATTAGTATAGGGGGGGGGGGGTTATTTGACAAAATGGCATGACTTCCCCAAAGTGTTGTACTATTTTTTGTAATCTACTTTTTAATACCTTTTATATGATACTCCCTTAATTGTTTAAAGCAGGTTTTTATGGACATGGTTATGAATTTTTAATTTTTTGTTGTTTGTTTTAAGTGTTTGTATTTGTATGAATTGTTGATAAATGAAGCCACCTGTTTTTAGATTTAATTTTTGATTGTTACTTTTGGTTTTTCACTAGAAAGCGCCACCTGGGCTTTTTAGATGTAAGATGTTAACTTATCTTTGTTTTATGTGTAAGTTATTTAATTGTTTCCTCTCTTTTTAAATAGGCTCGGTTTTTTAACTAATTTATTTTTTTCTAGTAAATTGTTGATATTTGGATTTTTTTCTGTATAAATGTTTATTAAATAGTACATTACACGTCTAGTACGGAAAGTAGCATGCATGCGAGTGTGGAGTTTGTACCCACGCGATAGCGAGAGCAGTAAAACCACACGAGCAAAGCAAAATGCCGTTTTCGCACAAGTTGCATACACCGTACTTTATCTACGATTGTTTGGTTTTAATAATTAATACAGAAGAAGAAATTTAATAAACCTTCTGTATGTAAGTTCGTAGTTCTCTTTTGATTAAGATGACATTAATTCATTAGTTTTATTTTGTGCCGAAGTAATTATTTCGGGAGGCGTATTATTCTCCTCATTTTCAACATAATCATTTAAATTACTCATTTTTTTCACTAAAAACTCGATATAAACAGTTACTTTAACTAAAAAAAAAACAGCAAATTAGTTTTGTAAAATGTAAACAAACTTGTAAATCGTGTGTTAAGGTAAAGAATTCTTCTTTTTTCCACTAGGGGCGGAAATAAGAAGAATTACGAACGCGCATGCGCAATAAATAACTAGGGCGGATATTATTATAAGTGTTATTATTGTGCAGTATTTTACTGCTTCACTTTAGTCTATAATAACTTTCTTGCTTAAGTTTTAAATTACCCGCAGTGCCCCTTAAGGGCCATTATAATCTCTCCACTTTAGACAGCATTTTGTTAAGGGTAAAAGCGTGTAATTTCGCACGAGTTTGGATCTTATTTAGGGCAATGTTATGCTAAAGTGTTTGAAAAAAGATTAATGTAAAAAATGGAAATAGTTACAAGTCCCCATTAAAGATGTCAACGCGAGAAACAATTCTGACTATTTCTGTCTTAATTTCAATCTTCACTCTCATATTTTACATATAATACTGTTTTAAACCTGGGGTCTCCAAACTACATGGCGGAGTTAGAAAAGAGACAAAATTAAAATTAACTATTTTTACCAGAGGTGTTTAGGAAAAATTAGAAGAAAAACTTTTACTATCTTTGAAGAGAGCGTCTTACAATAAATAATGTATTTTAAATTAAAGATAAAGTTAAGTTAAGATAAAGTTAAGTTAGATAAAGTTAGGTTTTGATGAATTTATAGTTAAAGCAGATTGTTGTAGAGAAGAAAAGGACTGTCCCATTAGACTCCGTCGGCGTAGTAATTCAATTAAAATATTATAATATAAAGTATAAATTATCATCACTAAAAAAATTCTGCTTGTATCAGGTTGAAATTTCACATGCCTGTTTCAATTGCACTTAGACGATGTGTAAGACGTTTTATTAAAATCGTTACGTCAGGACGTAAGATATCGTTATAAATTCAGTTTTCTTTATTTTAAAAGTTAAGGTCCGCTTAATAAATTTAGCGATTTTGTCACTTCATTGCAGTGTCGGTGCTTGTATTACTAAAAAAATGTATTTAAAAAAGTTGTTTGTCTCATAAATAGATGAAGTCCAAAAATTCCAATTTTAATTTTACAGCTTACGTTTACGCGAGCGTTGTGCGTGAACGCTTGGGCGGATAGCGTTGTCCAACGAACTCGTCTTGGGCATTGGTAAAATGAACATGTGTACCAAATTTCAATTAAGTTGGTCAACTTTTACACAAGTTCTCGTTATCGGTAGATTTTGTGACGCTTGAGGTGCGTGACCGTGATTTTGTGACGGTGAGTTTGGTAGTTTTTTTGGATTCACTCCTGGGTTCCAGAACGTGCCATAAGGAACTTCGTTTCAAAAATATAAAGTATAAGTTCTCTATAATCAAATGCAATTTCAAACATCAAAAAGATCAGCACGAGTCTTGTATAAGTTTGTTGGGCGAAATAGATATAGTTTATGAGCTTATTATCAAAATTCTCTACCATTGTGAAGTCAGATAATTGTGAAGAGATAACTGAATGTTTCATAGTTCATCCGGCCCAATATGGACCATCTTATCAAGATACGGCCTTTCAACCAAAAAGATTAGAGACCCCTGTTTTAAACGAATAAAATTGTTCAAATTTTCCTCAGATTATTTAAATTTAAACTAACATTGGTTTAGAGTTTAGATAATACACATAACTAAGTAATATGTATATTAGTTGTTCGGACATATTTATGCCCAAAATAGCATGTATTAGGTTAAGTTAGATTAGAAGTGCATGGAGTTATAGTTCCTTGCATATAGAATCTAAAGTAGTTTTGCTTTCAGAGTTAATCTAAATTTAAATATTTCTAAAACAATATTAAGGATTGTAACACTTGCAGACTATCTTCTCTGATATGAGAGGATATTCAATATCCCAGGGAATTCTCAGCTTATCTACTGGAATAATTTAGTTTGTTCCTCATAATATTTAATGTATGCACATATCTATGAGCTTGGAATATAAGGCAAAATATTAAATTTAACTGATACATATTTGACTGAAATTTAACTGAGAATATGGAAGGTTTATATTATTTCAATAAAAGTTAGATGATCTTACTAATCTGTATTGTTCTTTCCTAAAACTATCATTTACAGAGAACCTGTAAGCTTTGTCACCTGATACTTATGCTAATCACCTGGTACTTGAATTACGTAGAGTTATTTTAAGTTATGATCTTAGTTTTAGATCATGAAGCTCCTAACAAATAAATACCTATAGAATAAATGGCATAGTTCCTGCAATATGTTATTAAAAAAACTTACTTTCTCATATAAAGAGAAAGTATTGTGATGGCGCTCTTTTGAAAGTTATTGGAGCAGTACAGAGTGACAGACAGTCAAGAACAAAATTATAAGGTTTTCTTTTTTATGTTTTATCGACGAAACCCTAAAAAACAATCATTTATTTATATTTTTAAAATAATTGCTATAAAAATACCATTTTTCAAAACTAGTCCTATTTTCAAACTTTTTTTTTTTTTTTTTGGTTTCTGTATTCGTCACCTTAGTTGTATCTATGCGCAAAATTGAATCACGGGAAGTTGTTCAAAATTGGGGAAACGAAAATGTGCGATGAAAATTACAAAGCAATATGGNTCAAAACAAATAAAATAACTTGCGGATTTTTCCCGAACTAACTTTCCATACATCAAAATTTGCTGAAAACGAATTAAATTCTGCTGAAATATGGCTAAAAGTATTAAAATAATGCATTGTCATCGTGTTCTGAGCCATTGTAAAAGTTTCAAAAGTCTAGCTACTCGGGAAGTTAGTTAAAAATCGATTGCAAGATTTGTACCGGACAAACAAGAAACCAAGTTAATACGTAGTACTACGTTAAACGTAGTAAAAATAAGGGGTATTGCAAAGAGAAGGAACAAAACTTCCTAGAAGCTTGAATCTCTTTTCTTTAAACTTCTGACAAAGGGTCATCAGCCCGCCAACATAGTTCAGGAATTAGTTAGTTGGCGTTTTATTTAATACGAAATTGATATAATTCAAAGCAGATACAATAAAATAATAACAAATCAAGGAATGCAACTAACCATATTAAGAAGAACAGTGTGCTCAGATTTTGTTTTTTGTTTGTTTTATAATTATAAATATCAGCCTGCAGTCTCTCCTTCCAAATCCAGGAATCATTTTGGTAGAATTTAGGCTCTTGTGGCTATGAATATTTCTAAAATCCTTAGGGTATGCAATATGCAATACACAAAATTCTCGATAGGGTCGCGAAAATGTTAAAGAGAAATTTATAGGGTCGCGGTATCAAAAAGGTTGGGAACGCTGTTCTAGAGGACACTTTATCCCCTAATCACTTTTTTCGATTCAAACCTGTCTAAGTGGAGCTATATAAGCCTCGAAAGTTGAGTAATTACCCATTTTTTGTGTCTGGAGCCCGGGAGTGTGCCCGGGGGTATCCGAAATAAACGACTGGTAACAAAATCAAATGTCACACAATCGACCAATGACGATAACTTGAGTAAAAGTTGAACGATTTAGTTAAAATGTGGTCCACATGTCCATTTTACGAATGTCTAATTGAACGAATGTCGAATTCAATGAGAATTTTTCAATTTATCTATTCAATAAGGCAAACAACTTTTATAAAAAAATTTTTTAGTAAAACTAACACAAGTGTAAAGGATCGCTAAAAAGCATAAAAGGAGTTCGTACAAAAGATAGAATCAGAAGTGATCTAATTGAACGGGAAACTGCTGGTGCAGGTCACCAGAAAATCCATCAAAAAAATAGTTGACCTGGAACAAGTGGTCAAAACTACAGATGAAAGATGGGCTAAGTGCTTCACTATGTGGACTCCACACTTTGGATGTTGCAATAAAAGTCACCAAGAAATAAATAATCACGTAAAAAGGGTTTCGTTGGTATTGTGAAAATGTAATTAGTATAGGGGGGGGGGGGTTATTTGACAAAATGGCATGACTTCCCCAAAGTGTTGTACTATTTTTTGTAATCTACTTTTTAATACCTTTTATATGATACTCCCTTAATTGTTTAAAGCAGGTTTTTATGGACATGGTTATGAATTTTTAATTTTTTGTTGTTTGTTTTAAGTGTTTGTATTTGTATGAATTGTTGATAAATGAAGCCACCTGTTTTTAGATTTAATTTTTGATTGTTACTTTTGGTTTTTCACTAGAAAGCGCCACCTGGGCTTTTTAGATGTAAGATGTTAACTTATCTTTGTTTTATGTGTAAGTTATTTAATTGTTTCCTCTCTTTTTAAATAGGCTCGGTTTTTTAACTAATTTATTTTTTTCTAGTAAATTGTTGATATTTGGATTTTTTTCTGTATAAATGTTTATTAAATAGTACATTACACGTCTAGTACGGAAAGTAGCATGCATGCGAGTGTGGAGTTTGTACCCACGCGATAGCGAGAGCAGTAAAACCACACGAGCAAAGCAAAATGCCGTTTTCGCACAAGTTGCATACACCGTACTTTATCTACGATTGTTTGGTTTTAATAATTAATACAGAAGAAGAAATTTAATAAACCTTCTGTATGTAAGTTCGTAGTTCTCTTTTGATTAAGATGACATTAATTCATTAGTTTTATTTTGTGCCGAAGTAATTATTTCGGGAGGCGTATTATTCTCCTCATTTTCAACATAATCATTTAAATTACTCATTTTTTTCACTAAAAACTCGATATAAACAGTTACTTTAACTAAAAAAAAAACAGCAAATTAGTTTTGTAAAATGTAAACAAACTTGTAAATCGTGTGTTAAGGTAAAGAATTCTTCTTTTTTCCACTAGGGGCGGAAATAAGAAGAATTACGAACGCGCATGCGCAATAAATAACTAGGGCGGATATTATTATAAGTGTTATTATTGTGCAGTATTTTACTGCTTCACTTTAGTCTATAATAACTTTCTTGCTTAAGTTTTAAATTACCCGCAGTGCCCCTTAAGGGCCATTATAATCTCTCCACTTTAGACAGCATTTTGTTAAGGGTAAAAGCGTGTAATTTCGCACGAGTTTGGATCTTATTTAGGGCAATGTTATGCTAAAGTGTTTGAAAAAAGATTAATGTATAATACCAGCCCATAAAAACCAAGTTTTTATTATAAATCCTTTATATTTTTGCATTTTAGTTCTGAAGGAAAATGTTGGTATTCATTCATTTCAATTTTAAATAAATAATTTAAAATTAATTAATTAGTAACATTTAATTAATTATTATATTTGTTACAATGATTTTGTATCGGTAGAGAGTCGAAATGCCAAGATTCAGCAAGATTGGATAATTAATTGAATTTTTATTTATTGTATTACTTTTTTAAATTTAATTATCCCATTCATTTTGAAAAAGA
>KZ651212.1:316891-331741 GCA_001010745.2 Gerris buenoi
GGGGGGGGGGGGGGATTTGTGTCATGGGCCTCGGAAAGGATGGGCATCCCTGGTAGTGACAATATTGTGTTACTATCTATACTACTAGGCATCGCGTGGCTCTATCATTGAAGCGAGCGTATTGTAATAAATATGTATTGAATATTGAAAAAAAATATATAATCATGAATCATGATTGATGAGTTGATAGATAAAGGGTGTGATAGTAGTGCAGCGGCGTAAGATATCGGTAAAAACGTTGATTTTCTACTTTAAAAGTTTTAGGTCCGCTTTTAATAGTTTTAACGATCTTTATTAATTTATAGCGGTGTCGCTGTTGGTTTTACTACAAAATGTTATTTGCAAAAAATGTTCGTCTCATCGAATAGATAAATATAAAATTTTTTCCCGTCCTAAAATTCCAATTTTAATTTTAATGCGCACATTTACGCGAGCGTTGCGCGCGAACGCTTGGACAGACAACGTTGTCCATCGAACTCGTCCTGAGCATTGGTAAAATGAACATGTGTACCAAATTTCATCAAAATCGATCAACTTTTACTCAAGTTATCGTCGTACGTTTCAGACACACAGACAGACAGACAGACAGACAGACAGACACGGAGCATATTTCGTTGAATGTAGGAAGCTCGCTACGCTCGCTTCAATTAACCACTCTAGTCATAATTATATTGATTAAAAGCTGTGGGATGTATCCAGAGTTGATAAGGTCTAATACGTCTGAAAAAAATTTGTTTATTAGTTCCATAATTAATATGAGACCTAGATATTTACAAGCTAAACAATAATAATAAGAAAGTTCTATGATGGAAACATTATTTAGTTTTCTACTAAACTTATTAACTTCTCTTGAAATTAAATATATTCATCGGTGATAAATGTGACCAAAATAGCACCACTTAATTTTACATACAAGTATCTTATCAAAGTGTAGCAGTAACATAAAGTACGTTTTTAGTAAAATATTTTACACGGGAAAATAATTTCCCTTTTCAGGAAAAGTAGAGAGAGAGAGAAATAGAAAAGTTTTTCATATAATGAGAAAACTGTCAAGTTCTAGATGGAACTGTTGGCACGACCAAGCTTCAAATACACCGTGGCATATCTCTTTGAATTCACTCGGCGAGAGTAATAACCGACTCCACATCCAAGCAACAGAGTCAAACTAGCGTGACAAATCACCACACAGAGCTTTAGAACTCATTTATATTCATAGACTAGGTTTTTCCCAAGTATTTTGTCAACAGTTGTCAAAATATTAGACATAAATGAAGTGCTAAATAGAGTAAATGCGGTCTTCTCATATCGCAATTAACCTTTTGGTTTCTTTGGGTTCAAATCGATACCGGTTAGTATTAGGTCAAAAACGAATCGCACTTCAGGCCTTGTCAAACAGGAAAGGACTGTCCGCCGTCCACCGCAGACTGGAGAGGTCAAACAGAAAGCAGACTGTCCACCGCAGACTGGAGAGGTCAAACAGAAAGCAGACTGTCCCCCGCAGACTGGAGCGGTCAAACAGAAAGCAGACTGGAGCGGTCAAACAGAAAGCAGACTGGAGCGGTCAAACAGAAAGCAGACTATCCGCCGCGGAAAGTTCGTCGTTCGCTGTGGACTGGGGTAGTCAAATAGAACGTGGACGAGGTACCGCGAGATTTCTACAGTGTTCTTTTTGTTTTATTATAAGCATGTTTGGCAGCTAGCAGTCCCTCCGACGAAGAAGAATTGCTTCTTCCGTTTGATTTGAGGCAAGCAATACCACAAGATACGAAAAGATAAAGAAGATAAATTCATCTACTGAACATAAACTATTTTTATTTTATAATTATTATTATCTATACTTGATTTTTTTAGGAGATAATCTCTGGAAATGCTGATAAGATTACACTGGTAGGCAAATTCTGCTCGTCGTCGAGTTAAGTGTGGACCTAATTCAAAATTTATATATTTTTTAGGTATTTATTTATATATCTATTTAGGTATTTAAAAAATTCAAAATCTTCATTTTCATATTTTGATTTCTAATTTCTTGAATAATAATTGTTGAAAAAATTTACTAAGAAGTTTGAGTTATTAGAGGTAAAAGAGGATCAGGCATTGCAAATGCAGCACAAATATATACTTCTACTATTAGTAACTCTTGCTAAAATCATAATACTCAGTCTAGATAGAGAGCTGCTTGCAGACTAATTTCAGTTTTATGTTCAACATATTGCTATGAATCTTTGTATACCACAATAAAGTTTATGAAGTCAAAATATCGTTCTGAGTTGACCAATCATCATCTAAAAGAATTGCTGCGAACGTATTAAACAAATTTTACGTAATATTTCCAAGATTTGGCCTTAGTTCTAAGCTGTACGTTTATTTAGTTTAATTATTAAAATGTTGGAATAATTATTTGCATTTTCCCTCTCTTCATTGTATTATCTTTTATGTTTGCTTTACATAGCACTTAAGACTTTTGTAGAATATGCAAATATATTCAATTTAATTAAATTTGAACCTTTGTATTTAATAGTATGTAATTATAGTGTGGATCTATAATACATAGAAAACTGGAATGCGGGCTCTCAGTAACCTTATGCGTCCCACCCTGGCATATAAATAATAAAAGACTATTTTTACCCAAGGATACGAAAAGACACCGGTAAAGGCGGGGTACAGAAGGAAAATAAGTTCGCTTTTTCAGAAAAGTTCACTTTTAAAAATGTTTTTCCATTACGCTCACTTAATTACTAATAAGGGATTGTTTCACATTATAAAATCCAAAAAGTAGGGAGTATAGCAATAAGGGGGAGGGAATGCAGAAAACAAGGGCATCTAGGTATTCTCGCTTCGTAAAATAACTTAAATTTTGTGACGTAAATTAAAAAACAATAAAATTAAAAAAGTCCAGTCATGCACCATGACTTAATGAGCGAATTTTCAAAGAAATCTGTGTATTATTGGCTTATGATAATATAGAAAAATTTTGGTTTAGAATTTGGATGGATGAAAAAATAATGATTGGGTACACAAGGGTGCTAAAGTCAAAATAGTATTTCCCCTATAAGATGCACATCGTTGGAAAGATCTTTAAGAGTACAGTCATTGTTGTTATATACACTTTCATATAAATGGGGATTAAAAAGGGAAAAAAAACACGATTTTATGCTATTTATGACCCTAAATTGTCAAAATGTGACCCCTAAATGAACTCCAAAAACTCTGGCCAACGAACTCATCCTTTCTTTTGATATTATTGACATTTTAAAATTTGTTTAAAATTTTTAAGTGCATCCTAAGGGGAGATATCGTCTGGAGTGACACGTATATACATAATATATACATACATACATAAAAGAAAGATATTTCTAAAACGGATTTTCATAGAAAATTTTTCTAAAATTCGCATTACAAAATTTTTGAAGCCATTGCAATAGCTTGATTTTCTTCGAAAATTCGCTAAAATGGCACTCTTAGTAGTAGGCATCCAGCTAGTAAAATACCAAAATATAGTCTGCCAATTCGTTAGGCACAAAGCACACAGCACACACCTTTCACGCTTCCTATCATAAGAATGTTCACATTAATTGGTTTAATACCCAAAGGGATCACACTTATTTTAAAGTAATAATAAATTTGCGATGACGGTCTTTGGAAGATATAGGTGGTTTGCAAAAGTGGTAAACGATATAGACCGATAGAATGACTTAAGCACACGATCAAAAATGTCCCTTATGTCAGAAAGGATATAAGTCAATATCAATTTTATTTAAAAAAAAAAAATATAAAAAATCAATTTATAAAAAAAATCGTCGTTCACAAGAATAATAAAAGAGCTTCCTTTGTCTTCAGTAAACTCAGAAACAAAATGTATTATATTCTAAAAAATATTTATTTAATAATACAAATATAATGTATTATTATTTCCATGTAATAATGCTAAGAATAATAATATTTGATATTAATTCTTAAGTAACCTATCTTATCTTGAGGTATATATTTAAATTGAACCAGGTTCGTACTATATTGGATTAAGGACCGTATTTGAATTGGCCAGATTAAATTGGCCTTGATTAGGACTAAATTAGATTAGGCTAGATTTAGCAATACTATGAGAGGGGAGGATATGCATTAAATAATAAAACACAAATAATATAATGATAGATATAATATACGCACTCACTGTCTGTCAGTCTGTCGCTTAATATTTGCTAAATATATTATGTATGTACTTTAATTCATGTGAAAAATCAAATAAATTATGGCAGGTTTAAAAAAAGGGGGAAAATTGAAATAAATTGGATAATAATAGGATGTAAAAGGATAAAATCAATTAAGTATACGGAATAGGAGGGAAAAATTTAAGTCCCCCACTAATTGGCAGACTATTTATAATTTATCCATGTATTTTTGAATAATTAAATATACATATTACAATAAATATGATGTAACATAAATAATAGCACTACTTCATTATATTAAAACAATGGTCATATTGTTCTAACTAATTAAACGTTCTTCACTTTCTACAAACGTAACGTACCTCATTTCCGTGAATACCCAATAACAAAAATCTAAGACTTTGCACTTATGTTATGGCACAATCAGAGGAAAATTATAGTGAAGCCCTAAAAAAACATCCTCAAAAAATTAGAGATAGAAGTTTAGTGGCTGATTTTTTTTTACGAAAATGCATCATGTTATACATCAAATAAAAGAGGAGTACGCTCTTAAGTATACGCATATATGGTTTCGTGTGTACATAAATTCATCTTTTATCCGCCATATCTTCACAAGGGTATTTAAATGTATCATTGTAAATTATCAAACTTATAAGAATTACGTGGATATTTTTGTGTTTTATTTTTTAATTATTTTTATACTATCTACTTATTTTCCTAATGTTACTAAGTATTTTAGTTTAATACTAGATTCTCATTGATTAATTAATACATTTTTTTGTAAATGGATCAATTTCGCTGTACCACTCCATTTTAGTACAAAACACTAATATAGTTCACTTTAGTATATACCTAAAAAAAATGGTTCCGTTTCGCACGAAATGAGTGCTCATTCGCATATATATGTATATGAGCTGTGTTTCAAAAAAATTATGCACTTTTGCTTCAGTTTTATACCAATTTATTACTATTTAGCACATGTAGGTACACTTTCGCTACAAAAAAAAATACGTATATGAATACGTACATGTGTACATATGTATTATTGTATTATTCCTCCCTCTAATAACTCATATTGCTAATATCTAGTCTTATTTAATTTAGGACTAATCAAGGCCAATTTAATCTGGCCAATTCAAATACACTCCTTGATCCTTGATCCAATATAGTAAGAACCTAGTTCAATTTAAATATTATATCAAAATAAAATCAATTTAAAAATAGTGTGGCACATAGCTTCCTTGCTCCTTGCGTCTTATTTCTTATACTTTAATGATTTTATGCATTACGCAATAACAAACTATCATTGTGAAATTATTATTTTATTCCTTTCCCTCACCTTTTTAAATCTATTAAAATTATTTTTATTTTTACATGAATTTAAGTACCAATTTAGCACAATTTAAAGCACAGGTGGGTGAAATTAATCTGAGTGATCAGCTACTTTGACAAACCAACAACAAAAGAGTAGTATTAAAAATATTGTAAATAAATGCATGTTAGTGTGTATGTAGAAGAGAAGAAAATGGGCGCAGAAGGTTGAACCAACAATGGACTAATTATGACCTACCATCAAAATTTTATTGAAATTGGACGAGTACTTTTTTAAGATACATGGGTTCGCAAAAATTGACAGACAGACTGACAAGGAAGGGAAATTTTCCCTGATTACTGAACATAAAAAATTCTGGTTCTCCAGAAGGATCACGTAGCTTCCGTTACCATCGGTAAGGAATATATTAAAAGTAAATTTCGGAAGCAAAATATATAAAAATATTTTTTAATATATTATTGTTNATGACAGTGTCATATTTATTTTTTATTCTTTTTATTATTCACTTCAAACATCTTTTAATCTATAATATAGTCTGCTTGTCAATCTTTTGACATGAGAGTGCAATAATTCTTTTTTACTACGATTATATTAGCTTGCTTTCTTGTTTGTTTGTTTGTTTAGTACAAATCTTGCAATCGATTTCTAACTAAAATTCCTGTTAACTAGACATTTTAAAGTTTTAGAATAGCTCAGAACAGAGGTAAAAGAAAGAGAAAAAATAAAAAATAAAATAAAAAAAAATGTATATAACATAAATGATTAAGAGTAATAATTTTTGTCTAATAAATTAATTTTTTATACTAAAGTAATATATTTATAAATTGATGAACAAATATTTTGTCAACTGTAACTAAATTCATATTTTAATACACCCATAATGTAATATGAACTATAGATGAACATATGAATCAATTCTTATCTTAATACAAATGCTCTTCAATTATTGTCTGATTATATCAATCTACTAAAAAATGTATTTCTATTTATTTATTGTTTTATAAGGGTGTCAGACAACTAGGTCATATACACCCATAAATTTATTTCTATGTAATAAACATATTACGAGTGCTTTGACAAAAATAGTTTTTCTAAAATTAAAATAATTTTGTAATAAGACTTTTATAAAAGTATTAAATGAATAATAATATAAATTATTTTTATAGGCGTCTTTCATTGTTTTTTTTATTAAGTAATAAACTATTTTATTAACTCTTTAGCTCCTATAAAATATTTTTTAAAAAAACTTGATAATACTTGATAAATTACACCTTCAAATTTTCATTCAATGATGGGATAAATAATTTCAATTTTACTTTTAAATTCATGTAATCTGTATTAGAATTTTCTCTACAAATAATACATAAGGATTTTATAGTCTTTCTGTATTTTTATATTAGATATTTTGAAACTACCTATTTAGCAAACAATTGACTAATAAGTAAATTAATTAAATAATTAAAAAATAAGTAATATAATGTGCTATTAGTTTTAAATTATATGTATTTCTTCCTTGATGTATTTCAAGGATAACATTTAGTGGTGTTATATTTTAGTGGTTGTAAGAAAATTTTGTTGTGGTCCTGTGAAAAAACACGATAAAAAAAAGAAAATAATTTTGTTGTGGTCCTGTGAAAAAACACGATAAAAAAAAGAAAATAATTTTGTTGTGGTCCTGTGAAAAAACACGATAAAAAAAAGAAAATAATTTTGTTGTGGTCCTGTGAAAAAACACGATAAAAAAATAAATAAATAATTTTCGTTAAGAAATAATATATAGAGGAAATTGGTGTACTGACGTAATATTTCTGGCTATATGAGGTGGAAGATGCCTTAAATTCGGTGGTGGTGCGCACCAATGCTCTGGTGCCGATGCCATAAACAGCTGGGAATAAGCGTGAAAGCCACAAGGCAATACGCAAGGAAGTAAAACTAAATAAAGAACGAGTCGCTGATAAGGCCCGGCTTCACCCACATGTTCAACCAATAAATCGTCCATGTTTCGGAAAATAAAAGTTTTTTTCGTAAAAAAGGATGAAAATACGCGACGGTGTCGAATTAAGAGGAGATAGGATCCGACGCGAGTAATGCCACGGTACAGACTGAGTCTTCAGGCACTCACGAGTACCTCGGCAAAACTGAGGGGGGGCAAACTGGGGGGTTCCCTTACCCCCCTCGTCACTCCACTAACCTACAACCTACTACCGACCAAAACAAATTATTATTTTATAATTCATCTTTATACTCAACATTTCCCAATTACAATAAAATATCCCCTATATTTAAGACCATAAAATATCCCTAATGAGGAGTAGAGACTTAACACTTTAAGGATTGGTGGTTTGCCTGGCAAACCACCCCTTTTGCTCCGAATGGCGCACTACTGTTTTTTTTAATTTTTAAAATTAGAGTTGCAAATCTCATTTGTAGGATCAAGAGTGGCCCAAGATTTTTTTTTTTTAATTCTAACAGAGAGAGATTCTAATAGAGAGCAATGCATTCTAGAACTCAAGTTTCACTTCTAATGCGTGAGAGCCTCACACATTTTTTTTTTTTTTTTATATAACCTCTAGATTTAGCGTTTCTCAACAAGGGTTCCACGGAACCCTGGGGTTCCATGAAGGATAGCTAGGTGTTCCGCAATTAATTTTAATGAAATGCAGCAGCAAAATAAAATTGTAAAAAATAAATAAATAAGAACAAAAAGGTACCGGTGTGGAAATCCCACACATGATTTCACGTGTGAAATCCACACATCGCAACATTCCTTTCATGAAATGTTGTGATAAAGAAGAACTCAGTATTTACACCCATTCAGTTGCGTATCCAGGGGGGCACAAGGGGCAAATTTTGCGGGGAGGAACCCCGGACCGGATTATGTGTTATTTAGTATAGTAATGATACAGATTAAATAAGTAATTATTGTGAAGGGGTTCCTCAGATGAGCGACATTGATCTTAGGGTTCCGCAAGGGTAAAAGGTTGAGAAACACTGCTCTAGAATGCTACTACTTCACTTCGTAAAATTTACTAAGAGGTGTCTTTTTCTGTGAATTGCGGAAGTTTAGAAATGTTAAGGGATTGAAACCTTATCTACACCTTTACGGGGGGTAATTTCAGTACGCCGATCGACTCTTATCAGTAAGTGATACCTCGTTTGTCTGCTACAATCATGATTCAAACAGCCACTACATCAGAATTAAGTAGGTGTGCCGCCCTTACATGAAAAATTGTATTCTTAATTCTCACGTATCAGTACTATTAAAGGATAGGTCACAGTATTTTTTAATTTTTTACATAATATATTATGTACAATTTATAGATATAATAAATTTGACTACAATAAAAATTTTAATTTTGATTTTACTGAGTGACGGAATGAGTAATAAAAAATAAAGTGATGACGAATAAATTAATTAAATAATGAGATGTCTAACGTAGAATCTAGTGTATAAATATTAACCTTTTTAAAAGTGTAATCAATGGATTAACCTTTATCATTTAATTTGCCGTCCGAAAAATGTTGTTGTCAGTATCACTTATATAACATTAACAATTTATGTAGTGATTTTATTTAATGAAAAAAAAAGTGGGGATAAAGACCTATTTTTTTAATTCACTTTAAATATTTTTAATCCTTTTTTTGCTTGTTAATCTTTTGAACGTGAGCATGACAGTGTCATATTTATTTTTTATTCTTTTTATTATTCACTTCAAACATCTTTTAATCTATAATATAGTCTGCTTGTCAATCTTTTGACATGAGAGTGCAATAATTCTTTTTTACTACGATTATATTAGCTTGCTTTCTTGTTTGTTTGTTTGTTTAGTACAAATCTTGCAATCGATTTCTAACTAAAATTCCTGTTAACTAGACATTTTAAAGTTTTAGAATAGCTCAGAACACGATTGCAATACATTATTTTAATACTTTTATCCATCTTTCATCAGAATTTAATTAGTTTTCAGCAAATTTTGCTGTATGCAAGATAGTTCGGAAAAAATCCGCAAGTTATTTTATTTGTTTTGGCATGTCCCATATTTACAATCTTCATTTTGACAGGTTTCAAATTTATGATTTATGACAGAATATTTAAAAACGTAGTATATAAAAAGTTTTTTTTTATCTTGCAATTATTATAATTTTACATTTTCTTTTTTCTTTTTGTTGTCCCCTATGGTTCAGTTATTAAGTTTATGCTTCGATGGGTGTCTTGAGGGGTAAAAAATAAAAAAAAAACTGTTTTTAGTTTTTTATAAAATGGTTGATATTTCATCCCTTTTTTGGGACATTCTCAAAACCTTATTTGGATGTCATGTTGTTCCTTAGTTATATATTAAAAAGAAGTTTAAAATACGTTAAAAACTTTACTAATTGTAAGTGGTCAAAAATATATTAAGACATGGAACAGTCTGTAGTTGAGTCATCCAACTCCTACACATGACTGACTCTGACTAAGAGAGAGTCAGTAGAGTCAGAGTCAGTCATGTGTAGGAGTTGGATGACTCAACTACAGACTGTTCCATGTCTTAATATATTTTTGACCACTTACAATTAGTAAAGTTTTTAACGTATTTTAAACTTCTTTTTAATATATAACTAAGGAACAACATGACATCCAAATAAGGTTTTGAGAATGTCCCAAAAAAGGGATGAAATATCAACCATTTTATAAAAAACTAAAAACAGTTTTTTTTTTATTTTTTACCCCTCAAGACACCCATCGAAGCATAAACTTAATTATAATTTTATTTAAATAGTTCTTTATAAAAACTATTGTCTTTGTATAACTATTGTCTGCAAGTCAATCTTTTTGACATGAGAGTGTCATCTTTTAGTGAATTTTCGAAGAAAATTAAGCAATGATCTCAAAATTTGATTAGCTAGCAATCCGTATTAGACCATTCTTAATCGATTTCTGAAATTTAACAACTTTTTTCCTGTATGTATATATGTATGTGTCACTCCAGATGATATCTCCCCCTAGGATATCTACTCTTTAATACCTTTCATTTAATACCCCACTCAAAATTTTAAAAAATATTTTTTTTCGAGTGACATGAATTATCCGCCATCTTGGATTTCCAGTAAATCAAATCAAATTATAAACTACAGCAAACGTAAAACACGATTCATGTAATTAAAAGACGTTTCATTTAAAAGCGCGCTGTCATTGGTAACGGTGACTCGAAATACACCAATCCGTATTCATGTGAAGCGGAGCTGTGGGAGCGTGGGTTAAAGGCTGCGCGCGCAATCTAACTCGGAGATGGTGGAAGGGAAGGGTTGCCTTCTAATAAACAGGCAACTGAAGCTAGCTTCAGCCGATGGCGAAGATAGCCGAGTAAATCCGAGTGCGCCCGAACTATGACTGAACCGACTGGCGTAAGGGCCAGTTAATTCCTCGTTTCACTGTATTGACACTCTCGCAGCTCTATTTCTTTTGTTTTAGTGCGTCTAGCGTCTATTTATTATCTTAGCTTAGCCTATTAATAACTGTCTATTTATTAACGTTGAGTGTAACTGCAATGGACTACAAATTCCGATGACCGTTCATTTATAATATCCCATATTAGACTTGTACTAAAACTAATAAATTTGTACTAATACTAAATAAAAAAGCCGTTAATAAAAATTGTCATCTCAGTTTTTTTAAACCTCTAATAAATAGGCCTACAAATATACTTCTTAAATAACAAGTAGTAAAACTTCAACTGTAATAATAGGCCAAAAAAATATATATTTCTAAAGTAACCATCAGTAAACTTGGAATTCAAAACTAACACAATCCCTAAAATATTTTGTTAATGCATTTTACGATATTTAAACGTGCATAAAAATCACAGATATGTCAGGTAATCTTTCAAAACGGGTTTACTGTAAAAAATTCAAAACGCAGATAATAGTCCTAAGTTGGTTTTACTCCTTCAACAATCAAAACCTACAGTACAGTTGGGACAAGATAGTTAATGCTTTACTTTCCTGACTTAATAACTAAATATCCAGTCTATT
The DNA here is from genome assembly GCA_001010745.2 of Gerris buenoi. NCBI lineage: Eukaryota > Metazoa > Arthropoda > Insecta > Hemiptera > Gerridae > Gerris > Gerris buenoi. Next base: position 328,403 of record KZ651212.1, read on the forward strand.
TTGAGGGTTTGAGAAAGAACAATTCAAATTTGAAAAATGATTACTAACTTCATGTTTATTGATCGACCCTTACGAATAAGCAATTATAATAAGATTAGAAGTTAAAAGAATTGAAGTTTTTGGCTCAAAGTTGACGGTGAAGATAATTTTATAACAACCTAAATCACAACTAGAGTAAGATTAATAGAAATATGTAATTACAAAATACTTTTCTAGGAGATTAGGAAAAAAACATGGAGTATGAAGAAGAGGCTCGGTTTGGGACTGACAATTCAGAAAATTTGCCTTAATGGAGATCAACATTACTTACTGCGTGGAGCCAGACACATCTAACTAATAATGAACAAATCTGAAGCAACTATTACTGAGAATATTAATTAATAAATAATGGAAGGTTCAAAAGATTCAAATGTAATCAAAACAAAAGCAATTTCACAGAATATTTTAAAACTGTGCGAGATAAAAATTACGGATACGACGAAATTACGGATAAATTGTTAGTAGCACAAAAAATCAGAGGTAATGGAGTAAAAATAGAAAATGGAGTTATAGAAATAATCTTCAAAAGGATCCAGTTCCGGGTTTCAAATTAGAGTTAAAAACTAATTATAAGAATTTAAAGAAGAAAGATTATCTTCATTTTGACAGGTTTCAAATTTATGATTTATGATAGAAAATTTAAAAACGTAGTATATAAAAAGTTCTTTTCTCTTTCAATTATTAATTATTTTTATTATCTAACAATGTTGAAAATGATGTTCAAATCATGAAAAATGGTTGGTTGTTTTTTGCTGGTACCGCGTGCTATCAGGAAATACAGCAAGCTTATCTTTAAATATAAAGCGCACAATTAGTTAAAAGATGTATAAATGAGTCTTGTCAAAATTTTAACCACTTCATTTAAATTGAAAAATTATAAAAAGTTGAAAAAATAAATTTGTGTATTGGGTAATTTATTTTTAAATTAAAATGAAAAAAAAAAATATAAAACTCTTTTTTAAGCAATATTACATGTTTAAATGCTATTTATATCAGACTAATATTAATTTTATTAAAGCCCCTGCAAACTAACCAAAATAATTAAATTACTAAATAAAAGCCCTAACAAAGGGGAAAGGCTTTTAAAACCTCGTAATATTTTCTGTAGGGGGGTGCCTAATAGGCCTTCCCAAATAATGTTAACATGTCACTTTCATAAAGTGAAACCGAGGCCGAGGAATATGTTTAACCGTGGAAACGTTGTTCCTTTATTAGATTGTGAGTTTGTTTAATGTATCTAAAAGTGTCCGTTTTTTTAATTTTTGCTTTTGACCTTACCGAAGTTAACGGAAGCTATGTGATCGTTCCGAAGAACGAAACATTTTTATAGGTCTCGGATTTCAAAAATTCCTAGACAGCAATCCGTTTCAGATATCAGGGAACATTTTTGATAGACATTGGTCTGTCTGTCGGTCTATCGCTCAATTTTTGGGAACCAACANCTTCATTTAAATTGAAAAATTATAAAAAGTTGAAAAAATAAATTTGTGTATTGGGTAATTTACTTTTAAATTAAAATGAAAAAAAAAAAAAAAAAAAAAAAAATCTATTTTTGATGCAGTCACAATCTTAGACCAATTTAAAAATAGTTAGCTTAAAAACTGTAAGGGACAATAATGATGCAATATTTTATATAGCGTTAAAACATTTTTCGTATACTTGAAGATAAAAAATTAAAACTAATACTTGACGCATCTATTGTCCCTTGTAACTCGAGTTATAAACTCCATTGCAAAAATACCTTTTTATATAAAACAATGAACTACACTATATGTAGTCGCTTATTACTACACAATAATATTATACTATTAAATGTTATAGATTCCTTAATCTATATCATATGAACTGACTCCATGAATTATAGTTTAAGACTAGAATTCAATTTTTATCAAAAATAAACTTTTTCTACAATTGATACGAAATAAAAACATTGTATCTCTGTTCAGATGCGTAGAAAGTGTTTCTTTACAAACTTGTATTCATTACGCATGCGCGTTTCATAATTCCTCTATTTCTCCGCCCTGTGGTGCGGTAAAAAAGAAGAATTCTTCACCTTAACGCACGATTAACGAGTTAGTTTACATTTAACAAAACTAATTTGCTAAAATGAATTTCAGCCTTATTACAAAGCGTTTTGACTGTATATCAAAATTATAAAATATAAATAAATAAATGTTTTCAAGAGATTGATAAATTCTACCTAACCATCAATCTATCATGGTCCTCGACTGTGTTTTTCTCCAGTGTGTGATAACGACTCATTATGAAGAGGTTTAGTTTTACAACCAAACAACATCTTCACATAAAAAAAGTTCCAAAGTCATTCTGTAAGATTATCTTCAGAAGGGCTGCTTTAGTACAGCCGAAATAAATCAACTGTTTTAATTACAATCATTTTGAGTGAAGATGCTGTTAACCAAACAGATAATCAATTGAACAACTCCTCTTTTATAATTTATGTTATGGTTGTTATTTTACTGTAAATTATATGGCTATAAAGCAATGTAAAAATACGTGTGGTGTCGCGGGACACCCATAAAATCACACTGCTAAATATTCGATGCTAACTACTTATTCTTATACATGGTGAATTAGGAAAGAGACAAAATTAAAAGAATAGTTATTTATGTAACTAAGCAGCAAAATGGAATTTTGCTGACAAGTTTTTAAGTTTTAGTTCCGAGCCGAAGGCGAGGAGAGGCTAAACAAATTTACTGCAGAGGCGAAACCGAGGCAGGAAATTTACTATTGTTGAAAATCACATGTTGACTGACGAGGCGAAGCCGAGGCAGGCAAATGAATTACCTGCTGAGGTGTAACCGAAGCAGGTAATCTTTAAACGAGTCAGGAATGTTTCCTTTGCTGCATAGTTACATACAATATTTTATCTACTAACGGCAGAAAAATTACACTAATTATTATATTCCCTTTTTAATGTATATATAAAAGATTTAAATAAATTAAAGTTGTAAAAAAACAAAAGTTAGAGTCATCAAGAAAACAAAACAAAGGCAAAACAATTCTGGGTTGCCATTTTTTTTTATTAACAACTGTTTTTTATTTCTATTTTTAGATAATCATTGTAAAATAGTAAACTTTGTTTGTCACTATAATTATTTAAGTTATTTTCAAAAAAGATGTAACTATTTAGCAGAATATTACGCTTAAATATATACAAATAAACAGTGTGGGAGTGTTTATAACCTGCGATGAAGTAACCTTTTTTTAGTAAAAATTTCTTAAAATGTGACAGCCTGTTTGTTATTTTGCTGACACTTTGAACTTTTGCTGACACTTTGA
>KZ651212.1:348425-359917 GCA_001010745.2 Gerris buenoi
AATTCCTCTTTTTTCCACTCTAGTGACGAAAAGAAGAAGAATTCTTCAACTTTACACACGATTAGCGAGTTTGTTTACATTTAACATAACTAATTTGATGTTTATTTAATAAAAGTAACTGTTTGTATCGAGTTTAAAAATCAATGAGTATTTAAGTGATTATGACGAATATGAGGAGAATAATACGCCTTCTGAAATAATTAATTCGGCACAAAATACAACTAACGAATTGATGTCATCTTTATCAAAAGAGAAATACGAGCTTACATACAGGAAGTTTATTATTTTTTTCTGCATTTATTATTAAAATCTAACAATCGTAGATAAAGTACGGTAAGCAACTCGTGCGAAAACGGCATTTTGGATTGCTCGTGTGGTTTTACTACCCTCGCTGTCGCTCGGGTGTAATCACCACACTCGCATGCAAAATGCTACTTTTCACACTCGACGCGTAATGTACTATTACAACAATACACTTTATTTAACAGATAAAACAGTACACTCTTAAGAGAACGCTCTTCACATAATCCTTTCACACGATGCACTCACACTCTCTCACATTACATACAGGTTAGCCAAATAGTATTTAAAATTAAATATAGATTTACGTTAATTACAACACATACCATACAAATTTTCTCAGAATGTATATATTAAAATCAGCTGTGACACACTCACACTTCCAAAAATGGACTGGACTTCCTTCAGTCGTTCTATTTTCTCATTTAAAAAAATCATCAAAATAGGTTAAAATGAGCAAGATGAAAGCCCCCAAATTTGTAGCCAAAAATAATTTCTCAATTTCACTTATGGTATGATTTTTCTGAACATTTATGCCAAATTACGTCAAAATCGGCCCTGTAGTTAAGGTTCCAGCACAAATCGACACACAACAAACAGACGACAGACAAACTTTTTAAAGGATATTTCTTTACCGAGGAAATGGTAGGGGGAGGAAAAAAGAGTGTGATTATGATTAATCCAAATCTAAAAAAAATTGAAAATTAGGAGAATAGCTTATAGGTGCGGCAACGTACCGAGTACAAATATATACGCATATTTGGTTTTGATTTTATTTACCAATTCATCTTTGCGCCTTTTGTCCTTAAAAAAATACACTTTTCGTTTACTCCCTCTATATTTTGAATAAATCCACGGAAAATAAAAAATAAAAAAATTGTTAAGACATTTTTTATACCTCGCAGAATTTTTAGACTAAAGAAACTTTTCTGTATTTTACACACCTAATAATCCTGTACTTCAAACTTTAGTCGGGAAATTGCGGAATAGCTTAAACAATAAAACCTAAAATGGAATTTTAAGTAAGCGGGTTATCTTAATAATTTATAATTTTAAAAATCTTAATCAGATATTTAAACTAATGAATAAGATAACAAAGAGTAAACGCTTTTGATTCAAAATTATAATTACGATTTGTTTAAACGATAGAAAAGAAAACTAAAGATAATCTTTTCTCATTAAAAAATAACATTTAAATTGGACAACAAAGAACTACCGGCGAACAACTGGGTTAACTAATGAAACAGCGTTTTGAATTGGTCCTTTGTTATTCTATTTGCACTCCCTCCTTACAACCTTACTACTCTGACCTATGGGCTCAGAAAATCTTCTCTATTCATCATTGTTCTCCTCTTTTTAATCTACTTCCACTGTAGTTTTTTGTTCATTTTCTTAATTAATGATTTAGGGTAGAATAAAATGAAAAAATCATTTTAAAAAAAAATAGATAATTATACAAAGAAATCGGTCTGAGACAACTCAGACTAACTTTCTCATTATAATCTCGGTCCCAGATCCCAGAAACTTTTAGTTTTCGATATTCAATAAAATCATATTTATTTTCATCAATAACTCAGAAGAAGGCTTATAGGGAAACGGCTTATAAATATATCATTAGATTCGTCTTTGAATGGACTTCATTTTTGATTTTTTTAAAATAAAAATCATCGGAACTTTTTTTGAGATATAATTTTTTTCAAAATTTTTGAGGGGGCAGCACCACCCAAATTTGGAGCTAAAATTCATTTCTCGATTTCACCTGATTTTTCTGAACATGTATGTCAAATTAGGTTAAAATCGACTAAGTAGTTCAGGCTCTACGTGTCACAGACGACAGACAGACATTTTTTTAAAAACGTCTTTTTTGGACTCAGATGAGTCTCAAAATCGAATATCCGTGCCATCACAATACTTTGTCATTGTTATGAGAATGAAAAATAAAAAAAAAACTTTTCATGACAAACCATGAATAGGTATAACCAGATGGTTGGAATATAGCCAAATGTTAACAACCTTGGTCACACAAACAGAAAACTACAAAGAGAGACAACTTTAAGCAAACTAAATAATAATCTAGTATAATATAATCTAGTATTCAATTTTTTCAGGCAATTAACTAAACTGTCTTCATATTGAATTGAATCCCTTATTTGCTTTACGCAAAATCAGCATAGGCTGGGGATTGTTTGGAGGTTACTTGTTTGTTGTTAGGTCTGCTCCTGTAGGTAAACTATGTAATGTATTTGTCCTAGCCTCTTCCATTCTGGTCTGCAAGAAGCAACACGAGCCCATGTAGCACCACCACATCTAATTTTAAATTCCTCGTCCCATTCCTTTTTTGTCTCCCTCTCTTCCTCTTCATTCCCCATGGTTTCCATTCCATTAGTAGTTTGCTCCAGCTTTCTTCCTTTCTTCTGACTACGTGACCAGCCCACTTCCATTTTCTGCTGTGTACAGTTTCCATAATATCTATGAGGCCTGAATTCGTGCGTAGCCACTTTTTACTTTTCCTATCTTTTCTTGTGTAGCCCATCATATAACGCTCCATGTTACGTTCAGTGATTCTAAGCTTGAAGATCACTTGGCGAGTTATCCTCCAAGACTCACACCCGTATGTAAGAACTGGTAAGACAGTGGACTCCCACAATTTTTTCTTAAGCTTTAACTCGGCATTACTTTTGAAAAAGTCTCTATTTCTTAACAAGGCTTTCCAGCCAGAGTTTACTCGTATCTGAATTTCTTGCTGTTGCCCCTCAAGACTAAGAAGGTGTCCAAGGTAAGTGAAACTATTAACCTTATCTAGTGGTAATTCCTGTGGATTGTTCGTTACATTTATTAGCATAATTTTGCACTTGTTGATGTTTATATTGAGTCCTATTTGGCCGGCTCTATCTTGCAATTCACTTAGCATTTCTTTTGCTTCTCCAGTTGATTTTGCTATTATTACTTCATCGTCTGCAAATTCTATATGGTTTAGCCACTCGCCATTAATATTGATGCCTTTGCCTTCCCAATCTAGCGTTATCCAGCGTTATCCTATCAGGATATCCTGATAGAGAGCTGTAAAAAAGTTTGGTGAGGGCACGCCTCCTTGCCTCACACCTCTATTTATTGTTATGTCGACAGAGTCTTGATCTAGAAAATATTCAGCAGATGCTTTGGTATACAGAGCTTGGAAAATGTTTGTTACGATTTGGCTTACTCCTTTCTCATTCAGCATTTTTATGATAGCTCCAATTTTGATTTTGTCGAAAGCCTTTTCGAAGTCTAGGAACAGTAATATAAGTGGAAATTTATAGTCTATTGCCCTCTTCATTAAATCATTTAGTACAAAAATATGATCAATTGTGGAGAAATCTCTCCTGAAGCCTGCCTGATTTTTTGATAGTTCTAAATTTAATTTGTCTTCGCAAGAAACAGAGGAAATAATCTTCCAATTAGTGTGGCACATAGTTTCCTGTTTCCTCGAGTCCTATTGTGCATACTTTAATTAATTTATATTTAAGCAACATATTATTGTCAAATTTATTTAATGTTCACACCTTTTTTTAAATCTCCCAAAATCGTTGTGATTTTTTTTTTCATGACTAAAATGATAAATTTAGGAGATATTTTTGATGGTTTGCAAAAATTGAACGAAAGGCCAAAAATATTCCCTGATGTCTGAAACGGATTTCTGTCTTAAAATTATTTTAATCAAAGATTAACAACATAAAAAACAACAACATGATGAAAACATGATAAAACCTTTTTGTTCATCTGAAAGATCCCATAACTTTTTTTACCCTTGGTATGCACAAAAGCAAATTTTTGTTGAAAAATTTAGATGGTAGGTCATAATTAGCTCATTGTTCCCATAGAAGTCTCAACTTTCTGCGTAACCCGCAGATAGCCCCAGACTAATATGAACCGTCTACGCTCTTTAACTTTTGCTAAATTGATACTTTAATTCGAGTGTAAAAAAATCAAAACAATTTTTACATAATAAAAAAACGGGGAAAAATTAAACAAATTAGACAATAAGGCTTGTAAATGCATAAAATCAATGAAATATCGTGATAAGATGAAAGGAAACTATGTGTCACACAAATTGGCAGTCTATTTTTTAAATTTAATGTGCTTATTCGTTGTTTTCTTGGCACATTTTAAAAGCAAGAAACACTTAATATTTTCTGCATGCTGAAGTGGATAAACGGATCGCATTGTATTTATGTTTTTAAAAACGGTACAATAACAAGGATGCCTATTATAAACAAGCAGAGTTCTGGATGGTTTTGTACTTAGAAGAGCGGAAGCTATTGTTTAAAAGGAAACAATTGAATCTTTGCTCGAGCTCAAGATATGTTCCAGGAATTAGTAGAGAGACAAAAGATCTAAAAAAGTGTAAAAACACTCTAACTAGCAGCAGTCATATTATCATATATTTTATTGTTTGTTTCTGTTTAACTTCTTTCCAACCTTTCTTAGATTTAAAAAAATAAATAAAATAAAAATATTTATATATATGTATATGTATTTTATAGCTACACACATATATATATTGATTATGATTAATCCAAATCTAAAAAAAATTGAAAATTAGGAGAATAGCTTATAGGTGCGGCAACGTACCGAGTACAAATATATACGCATATTTGGTTTTGATTTTATTTACCAATTCATCTTTGCGCCTTTTGTCCTTAAAAAAATACACTTTTCGTTTACTCCCTCTATATTTTGAATAAATCCACGGAAAATAAAAAATAAAAAAATTGTTAAGACATTTTTTATACCTCGCAGAATTTTTAGACTAAAGAAACTTTTCTGTATTTTACACACCTAATAATCCTGTACTTCAAACTTTAGTCGGGAAATTGCGGAATAGCTTAAACAATAAAACCTAAAATGGAATTTTAAGTAAGCGGGTTATCTTAATAATTTATAATTTTAAAAATCTTAATCAGATATTTAAACTAATGAATAAGATAACAAAGAGTAAACGCTTTTGATTCAAAATTATAATTACGATTTGTTTAAACGATAGAAAAGAAAACTAAAGATAATCTTTTCTCATTAAAAAATAACATTTAAATTGGACAACAAAGAACTACCGGCGAACAACTGGGTTAACTAATGAAACAGCNCGAGCTTACATACAGGAAGTTTATTATTTTTTTCTGCATTTATTATTAAAATCTAACAATCGTAGATAAAGTACGGTACGCAACTCGTGCGAAAACGGCATTTTGCATTGCTCGTGTGGGTTTTACTACCCTCGCTATCGCTCGGGTGTAAACTCCACACTCGCATGCAAAATGCTACTTTCCACACTCGACGCGTAATGAACTATTTCACAAACACAAAAATCAATATAACTATAATAATAATGTTAATATAACAATAAAGTACGTCCTCGGATACGAGAAAGCAATGTGCCACACTGATTGGAAGACTATTTTAATCTCTGTCAATTTTTTTATATTTTTTTTATGAATTCAAGATTCAAGCATCAATTTAGCAAAATTTAATAAGCGGAGACAGTCGATATTAATATAAGGGCCGTCTGCGGGCTACTTGTTGATCCCATTAAAGTTTCTACCTTCCACCCATTTGTTTTTCTTCCACGTTCGCACAAACATTTATTTACGCCTATATCTTTAAAAGTAATCATCTGATTTTTATGAAATTAAAATTATATTTTGAACGTAGCCTACAGATAGTCCCATATTAATTTCAATCACCTGCGGCTCTTTAAATGTTTCTTAATTGATACTTCTATTTATGTAAAAAATCACAACAATTTTGATAGATTTAAAAATAAAAAGAGGGGGAAAATTAAATAAATTAGATTAAAATAGTTTATAGAAGCATAATATCATTTGTTCGNATTTCAATCACCTGCGGCTCTTTAAATGTTTCTTAATTGATACTTCTATTTATGTAAAAAATCACAACAATTTTGATAGATTTAAAAATAAAAAGAGGGGGAAAATTAAATAAATTAGATTAAAATAGTTTATAGAAGCATAATATCATTTGTTCGTTATAGAACGTAAAGAAGCTATGTGCCACTTTAATTGCCAGACTATTTTTTAGAGTATTATAGAACTAAATCTGTATTTACTTGCTTTATTTTTAAAACTTTATTTCTGTGAGTTTTTTAAACCCACTGAAATCTAATCGGATTACTACAGAACAGAGCTTAGTGGAAGTTTGTAACTAGTAAAACTGTTGCTTACCGATCTAATAGAGTTATTGGTTGTTTTATTTTCTATATTGTTGTTATGTCTACAGACATTATCGTTCATCGTTCTGTGTATATAGCATTAGGTTTCTGTATAAATAGGGAAAACTTTATAGTTACTTACTTAGTTTAGTCTATTATCTATTTAAAAAGAATAAATGCACAGAATCCCCATTTATTTATTTTTTGTTTTAAATAGATAAGGAACTAAACTACTTCAAATTGAATAATAGCTTTCTATGAATTTTGATGCAAAGGATATAACAAACCTTGAATGAATTGAATAATTATTATGAACTCGTATATGAGAAAGTTTGTCTGAGTTGTGTCGGACCGACTTTTTTTCTCCGGAGAGTATAAATTGTTTTAAAACTATATAAATGATTCATGTTTATGTTAAATAAATAAAAGGAATTGTTTCTATATTCAGTTTATCTTTTAGAATTTCCCTTATTTCTCTCATCTTAAAACCCTTAGTTTTGTAAAGTCCGTTTCACCAGCAATACACAAATATTTTGCGGTTTAGCATTCTGCGGCATTGAGCTGAGCGAAGCGAAGCTCTTATACTACACTTTGCATTTTTTCTGATGCATACTCCTCCTTAACGGCTGAACCGATCTCCACAAAATTTAGCACGGTCATAGTGACACAGGTATAAATCTGAAATGGTCCAAATTGGTACTCAGGGGTACGGGGTACGGAGTACAAAAGTTTTCTCCTCAACGGCTGAGCTAATCCGCACAAAATTCGGCACGGTCATAGTGACCAACCACAGGAAGGTATAAATCTGAAATGGTCTAAATCGGTACACAGGGGTACGGGGTACAATTGTTTTCTCCTCAACGGCTGAGCCAATCCACACAAATTTCGGCACGGTCATAGTGACCAACCAAAGGAAGATATAAATCTGAAATGGTCCAAATCGGTACACAGGGGTACGGGGTACAAATGTTTTCTCCTGAACGGCTGAGCTGATCCGCTCAAAATTCGGCATGGTCATAGTGACCAACCACAGGAAGGTATAAATCTGATATGGTCCAAATTGGTACACGGGGGTACGGGGTACAAAAGTTAAAATAGTATAATACCCTTCAAGATTCATGTCGTTGGAAAACTCTTTAAGAGTACAGTTATTGTTGTATGTTAACTTTTGTCATATTTTCATTTATGAGGGGTCATTCTATTGGTAAAATAGAAAAAAATATGAAAAAATAATTAAATATGATTTAAATGCACGCTCAGCTCAATATTGCAAGCATTGCACACCTTGTATATACCCATTGCAGGCCCAAATGCTTATCTGGGGGTACGGAAGTGCCCCGGCTAAGTCGAGCACAGCCGTGCCATACTTTACTGGAACCATCTCAAGGCATCTTGGACCCCCTCTTTTATTCTATTAAAGAAAATTAATTGTAAGATAGAGTTCATTACAAACTGAATCAGAAATAAAAATTTCACACTTCACTAGTTATTTGGGGATGTGAGGGTTGAATAGGGAGGGGGGGGGGGCAGACAAACAACTTCCTCACTTGTCCTGGATGTATTAGACCTAGTACAACTTACGTGGACAGTGGGAGACTAGGCTGAACCAATGATCTCTCAACGTATCCGCGAGACGGCTTATTTTTGTACAAGTGTTTTTGTTGAGATTTAATAATTTTTACTTATAGGAACTAATTTACTTGTTTATTTGTATGCTGCTTCGATGAAATAATCCTCTATTTATATCTAGTTGAAAAACTAAAGTTAAATTTCTCTATTGAAAAAATAAGAATCCTCTATTGAACCTCTTTGAGAATTTGTTAATATAAATGCATTATTTCTAAAGCTGGGTCCAACAGCCACTGATTTGGTGGGCTTGACTTGAAGTATGTGTCATACCTCGAGTCGTGGAAACATACTTCGCTTGGTATAGCTCGTGGCGGCTTGACCGACCTTTCCGTTAAGGCTTCGACAGATCACAAGCCTACAAGCACGAGTCTCCACGCACGAGAAGCTCGCCATGTCACAGGCCGTGGTAATAAGGATTTAAAATAAACTCCTTAGGACAATAGCAGTCACAAGTTGGAATTCAACGGAGAAGAATGGTTTGCTTGGAAAATCTCTATAAAAAGACAGGATGACTTTAGGGTAAACTTTAAACAATCTCGGGGACTTAAGAGAAGCACGAATTTTACTATAACAATTCTTAGTATGTACACATACTAAGGAACTTAGTATGTATGCAGTTTCTAAAAAAAATCAAAAAAAAAAAAAAAATAAAAAAAAACTAGAACATGTTTGTAGTATGAAGGTCGCTACGGTACAGGATTAGGTGGTAGAGGTCAGTTGGCAGGAGGATCCTAGCGTAACATGGTCTCGTAACCTGATCTTTTCATATGAAGTTACCTCTCACTGAACTGAAACAAATTTAGCTTTGCTCTTATTTACCCCGACCTAACTTCTACCGCTTCTCGTGTTACCTACTGAGCTAAAAAGGGGGAAATACAATTCAACTTACTCACTCACATACAATTGTTTTTACTACGTATTGCCACATGTTTTGTAACAATAACAATACATAAACTACTTTAACAAGGAGAAACTATATTGGGAATTTAGAGGTCACAGGAAAACCTTACTAAAGCTTTGTAAAATATATGTACTTAAATGAGCGATAACGAAAATCCTTTGGTCCTAGATAACATGAAATGATATTCTTACAAAATAGCATCTTTTAGGGATCTTTTTTCAATTAGCTTAGAATTCTTTAAAGGAGACATTTTGCAGCCTAGGTTAATTTAATATCACGATGGTGCACTATTCTTCCATAAAATATATCTTAGTCCCTTCAGTTTATATGAAAATAATTATAACAGGGACTTAATCACTTCGGACAGAGAAACATCATTCCCCCGGGTAGTTAAATCAATAGAGCTTTAGAAAATTTACTTGCAAAATCCTAAGGTCCAAGTTCAAGCCCCGGCGGCGGAATGTAATTCTCCCTTCAAAATTACATATTTTTGTTGAGGCAATTTCCATTCTATACTTTCCTTTCCTATGAACACATTTTTAATAGCACAATAGTCTTAAAAACTAGATTTTTCCAGGGAAAACGATTTCTATAGCTTCTAACCAATCGATATAATAATCAATGGATTTTAATACTAAACTAAATTTATACATTTTTTTCACAGTTGACAGGGAGGCAAATGTCCTATTATAGCACAGCAGCCTTAGAACACCGAAACAGGATGGAAAATAAAATAATATTAGTGAAGGAGAACCTTTATACATACATTTTTGTTATCAAAGACTAAGAACTAAGCTAAACATCTGCTTTTGAAACAGGTAAAACTCATTTATATCGATTATACACTTGTACATTCACCTAAGAGTTATATTTAATCCGAGTAATTCAGGTGGTATAAGGAACACGCTATAAAAAAATATATATGTATTTCCATTTCGTTTAATAGTATAATCCCAAACGACTCTAAACCAGTATAACTACAGATTGGAATAGAATAATACTATTTCACTACAAGTGCAGTTGATTTTTATTCGGAGTTTCAAGAAACTGCTTTCATATTTGTACCTCATTTGAAATTCACATCACACATAAGGGAATAGTAGTAGATTTTATTTTATTTTATATACAGTCTAGTAAAAGTCGTAAAAAGAGCAAGTCCGTTGTAAATCATAGTTTATACAATAGTCTGGAGTATTTTCACATTCGACTATTATTATGACTTTCCAAATGTGCCAAGGTGTAAAAGGAAAGACAAGTCTAATAACGTGGTGTTTTTTACTATTGTTCCCAGACAACCTTAAGGAGGCATTTTCACTTCTTATATTTCTGTTTGAAGAAAAGGGCTGGATCATAATGCCCTCGGACTTTTTTTGGGACTCTTATTGAGCCAATATTCTGTTGGATGGTCGGCAGTGTCCCAGGGTTTCTCATACTCTCACCTATCCCAGAATGTCATGGAGCCCCTCTCAGCTACCTCCTCTATCCTTCTTGGTCTTTCTCTGGAAATTATTTATAGTAGGGCCCGTTTCACATCGACGCTTTCTAATGGCGACTTAGAGATGGGAGGCGTCCGAATCTAGCACCTTACTTTATCCATAATGCCACCCATTCGAAACGTATTTTATTACTTGGTAAATCTTCACCGACATTTCTTTATTACTTTCGAATTTTTACCACTTTCTCTATTACTCCGCATCCAACCCTACTTCACTTATTCTAACAATTCCCAACGTCCAACCCTTTCCACATTCACAACACAAACGATTCTCGCTTGATTTAATTTGACGATCATTTTCAATAAATCTTTCCTTCCACGACTTATTTTTCTTTTTTAAGAAAGGAAAATTATTATATTTGCAATTTTTTTTTCTTTATAAAATATCTAAAAATTTATATTAACATAAACACATATATTTAACATGTAAAATAAAAAGGACACAACCTAAAATTAAAAGAGCTATTTACAGCTCTCTTAACAGTCTTACTCTTATCATAGTCGTCACTTAAGAATAAACATTTTACTTTGAGCCTGATCTTTGCTTAACTCGGTTCAAATCTTTAGGTTTAGGATTACCCTGTTCTTTAGTATATTTATAACCCAAGAAATCTAGATTAATAATTGTCCGGTTTAAATTAAGAAATAATTCTTCGAAGAGAAACAGTGACTTAAGCTTAGCCATCGAAATCTACATCTATCAAATGGGCGTTCTATACAGCTTTGCTTTCAGTGAATTAAGATGTCTCATTCTATTTAACCCTTTTTCGCCGTATTTCCTCTTCATTTGAATTTATTTCTAAAAGCTACAACATTTCTTATCAAATAGATCAAAATGCAAAAGATATTGGTAGAAGAAGAAGATAAATAAGAAGTTAATGTAAATGCCGTCAGTGAGGGTTGGTGAAAAGGTCACAAGTTCAGACATCTTGTGAAATCCCACGAGATCCCTTCTTTATCCC
>KZ651212.1:360062-376220 GCA_001010745.2 Gerris buenoi
TGCACGTGTTGTGCATTCATTTGGTTAACGAAGTTATTTTAATCCGATAATAAGGGCAGCACTCTATATATAAATCGTCAGCGGTAGCTTTGTCCGGGATTAAGTCGAAAAACAAGAAAACAAGCCTTCATAGGGTATCAACCATTAGTGAAGGGTAAACCCCCTGTCCTGGCAGAAGCTTAAGACGTGCACCGTTACACAGTGAATGAATTCTAATCCTCAAAAGGGTTTGGTACCTAGATAATATATGTTTGACTAGAAAAATGATATAAAATTTGGACCTCAGTGGAAATTTCTATCAAAAAGTAGAATATTTATGCGAAAATATTCAATAATATGCACTTATGCCGGAAATATGCAATTATATGCAATAATGCCCGAAATATGCAAAATATGCAATTTTGAAATTGAATTTAAAGTGGCCTAGTGCATTCTAAACATCATAATTCGTAAAGAAAAATCAAATGGGGCAATAAAAAAAAAATATGCAAATATGAAAATCCGAACTCTAGTCATAACTACTAGTTCATTGTTGGTCCCAAATGGGTTTCAACCTCCTGCGCTCATTTTTTTCTTCCAACGTACGCACAAAACATACTTTTATGTAGGTATACTTATATGTTCAAAACTACTTATCCGATTTGAATGATATATGATATTTGGGTGGTAAGTCAAAAGTGGCCCGCAGATAGCCCCAGATCAATTTCAACCGTCTGCGCACCTTAAATTTTGATAAATTGGGACATTAATTCATGTAAAAATCTAAACAATATTGACAGACATAAAAAACGGGGGGAAATTAAATAAATTTGACAATTATAAATTACCCTAGCCACTAGGGTTCGTCTGGGAGGATTTCCGGGGCCCTGGGCAAGCAAGCAACTTGGCCCCTTTGAACAAATAACAGCGGAGTGTCCTACACTGAAATTTTTTTAAAATTTAATTTAATTACCAAAATATGAGTTTTATTTAGGATTTCTGAGGGCAATTTTGTCAGGGCGCCCTCGCCAAAAAAAACAAAAAACTCTTGCGTTCAGAACTGAAAGGGGTCCCCTAACAATAGTATAGAAGTATAATACAAGTTAGATTTTATTATGTTCTAAAGGGGCCTCTACTGACATTGGTAGACAAAGATAGACGGGGGTCCGCCCGCAATTCGGGCCCATAGTTATGCCACTAATTACAATATCTATCTTGCCTTTTTTGGTTGTAAAAAAACCAGAGCCGCCTCCGGAGGACTGGGCCCCCTGGAGACCCCCCGGGCCCCTAGGCATTTGTCGGCGGCCCTGGTGCTAAGCGCCTGCCGCACGTGCCCACTTTTCTTAACCAGAACAATAACTTACACTATGTCACAATGTGATTAATGTTCATCATAAGATCACGAATTGACAGCTCACGTAAGCAAAATTATACTTAAGTATAAAGTTTTCATTTTGCTTAATTCACCAATCTCACCAATAAAAAAATGTTTTCCCTCTTCTCCATTTTGCGCCCTTGGCAAGGGCCACCTTCGCCACAGCCTCGGTACGGCCCTGCACATCCCTAGGTGTCTCTCAGTAACACAAATTGTAAAACATATATATATATATATATATATATATATATACACGTATATATATAAAACATAGAGGGGACACTTCAAAAAAGAAAAAATGAATGACAAAATAATGTTTTACGTTAAAAAATTACAACTATATTCATTTTTAGCCAGAACATAAGGCCCTCCACACACGGAGCAACTCAAAACAAACTTTCTGGAAACTCCAGTCATTTTTGAGTTGACAGAAAGCAAACCCAGTTTGTAATGAGTTGCCCCGTGTGTGGTGTCTCATTCAATTACACAGGTTGAAACTGATAGTCAACTGGTTGGTGAATTAAAAAAAATAGATACAAGCTAAAGTTGGAAGAGCACAGAACAGAGTATATTCGCAGGCTTGAGGAGTAATGGAACTCTCAAATCTCGAATTATGATAACCTTAAGCTGGAAGCTGAAAGATAAATTAAATAAACTTAAAGAAAAGGTCCCATTGGCAGCAGAGGATATTTGTGAAAAATAAAAATGTAAAAGACACAGGAAGAAAACACGATGTATGATGTAGAAAGACAAGTTAAGAGACTAATACATTTTATTATAATAATGAATATTTACATAAAATCAAGTTTCGTCGTCACAAAATAATTTTTTTTAATTAATGGTCACTATATTGGGTCCTTTCCTAAAGATAATTCTTTAGGACAACAACTTATAACTTTTTCGAATCTTCACTTTGGCACTTTAAGAACCATAGGGTATTACCCAATTGTTCCTTAAGTGTCAACACTTAAATAAATTAAAAACAAATAATAAAAAATCCTTTTGCCTAATTTGGCACCCCCTCAAAACCGATGCCCGGGAAGATGCTTTTCCACTTGCACCTCTTGATCTGTACTGACATATGCCATACTGAGTGTTACGCACCCTTTATATGTTTTTATTACGACACTTTTTTTGCACCCCTAGTAAGCTGGAACCCTGATACAGCCTGCCTCACTGCTACACTCTGGCGACGGAATTGGTTTTTCATTACGATCTGATCAGGGTAAAACTATGAAAAGGAGATAATATCATACGAAAGATCTTAGCCACAGTGGCGTAACTATGGGCCCCCAAATCCAAAACAAACAAAAAATAACTGAAATAACTATCTTTGTACCTATGAGAATGGGGCCCCTTATTAGAGCTTTTGTTTGGCTAATTCGTATTGTACATGTCTGAGAAATTTCCTAAAGGGTGGTTAGACGTGGTTAGAAATGGCTCTAATTCTTGGCCTGGCACGTACAATACGAATTTTTTGAGGGGCCATCCAAAAATATCAAAGGGGGGGGGGGGCAGCCCCAAATGCCCTAGCTAAGCCTTTGACTCTGCATAGTCATATTATTCTTAGAATCAACAATTTTATAAGTTTATAAACTTTGTAGTCTTATTCATCACAATAAATTAATATTATATTCTTTCATTTCAGCTAATGATATATAAATAAAAATTTGTGACTGAAACAGGTTATTTTTTTCTTCAAATATTTCAGTGTGTGACATAATTCCCTCAACGCATAACCATATTTTATACTTATTTATTTTACAATGTTTTGATACTTTTGTAATATACATTTAGGTATCTACTTCTTTATTGATATTTTAGTTACTTAGGTCTTAATTTTTGTATGCAACCCGGGCTGCGCCGGGTACTTCAGCTAGTATAAAATAAAACAGAATATAAATTGTTCGCTAGAATAGTGAGATTAAGACAAATACATATTTTTCCTTATTTTTTTATTTTTTTTTTTTTACAAACGTTGCATTACTAGTAAAAAATATTATTATCAGTATGTTAATATGATTTGTCTGTCAGTTTCTCTCCTATTAATTAATCGACCGTATTGAATAAGATAAAAAATCTATGTAATTAAATGAAACCTTAAAATTCAAACTTCTATACTCATGACATATTAGGAATGTTCTTCACAATTAGTGATGAACTTAGCATCTGGGCCCCTTTGAACAAATAACGGGGAGGGAGATCCGGGGTTCCTCCCCCGGATTTCTTTTTAAAATTTAAGTGCAAAAAGATGAGTCTTAAGAATTTCTGAGGGCAAGTTTGTCCTAACAGGACAATATGTTTGGTGGGGACGAATTTCAAATACATATTATGTACTGTTGGTTAAGTTTTGTATTTGTGTGTGTTTAATTTCCGTTGCGTGTTGCGTGAATCAACTTTGCCAAATTTTGGCGGGGCGCCCTCGCCAAAAAAAAAAAATGCATAACAAAAAAACATTTGTGTTCAGAACTGAAAGGGGTTCCCTTACAATAGTATAGAAGTATAATACACGTTAGATTTTATTATGCTCTAAAGGGGCCTCTACTGGCATTGGTACCAAGATAGACCGGGGTCCGCCCGCAATTCGGGCCCATAGTTATGCCACTAATTAAAAT
Organism: Gerris buenoi; assembly: GCA_001010745.2. Taxonomy (NCBI): domain Eukaryota; kingdom Metazoa; phylum Arthropoda; class Insecta; order Hemiptera; family Gerridae; genus Gerris; species Gerris buenoi. Next base: position 364,032 of record KZ651212.1, read on the forward strand.
ATCTATCTTGCCTTTATTGGTTGTAAAAAACCAGGGCCGCCCCCGGAGGACTGGACGCCCTGGAGACCCGGGCCCCTAGGAATTTGCCCCCTTTGCCCCCCCCTCCCCCCTCCCTGTCGGCGGCCCTGGCGCTAAGCCTCTGCCGTACGCGCCCACNCCCCCCTCCTATTATCCCATTAAAATACTTAAATATGTAAAATTTTAACTTAACCAGAAACAAAAATTTCACACCCCTATTCATATTGTTAGCCGTTAGCCATGGATACGTCTATGGAGGTCATCCTAAGCAATAATACAGGAAATGGCGCATTAAACTAACAAATACTTGAATCCCTGATTATGTGGAACGCTCATAAATCTTCCATGACACAGTTATTATGAACAGCTATATTCTCATATTTTGGCTAGCCCTAAAGTAGATAGCGAAAATTTTAGGGAGGGAGTGATCCAGTCAGTCTAATTAACCAAACAATAACAAATAGTCAAAATAGCGTACGCAGTTATGAAAACTTGGTACAGTTATTCCTTTAGTCTGGACGCTGTCGTACCCAAGCACGACTAACAAACATCGCAAGCTAAACTTATGTGTACTTATGTGCATTGTGCATGTATGTTAATGTTATCACGTTAACCAAGAATAGGTGATCAGCAAAGTTCGTCCGCGGAATAAAGCATGCCCATAATCATCTTAATCCAAAACCAGTAATAAATTTTACCTTTTTTAGACTTATTGAATAACATGACAAAATAAATATATATTTTAGAGGTGTCTTCAGGGGTAATAAAACACTTTTTAAATTCTTTTATAAAGGTGGTATTTCATCCTTATATTTGGGATATTCTCAAACCTTGTTGAGTTGCAAGCGTGACACATAGGAACTGTTCCAACACCAGACAAACGTCACAAAGATTGCGTGGCACATCCCTAGGTGTCTCTCAGTAACACAAATTGTAAACCATATCGCAGTGAGCAAAATCACGGTATTACATTGCAGATGTGTTTTGCCAGCCAAGCAAGAATGGCGGTGTGAGAGCACGCTCGTCTCTGATAATTCCTATATCTTATCTTCTTGAGCCGATTATAGGTCCAGAGTTGGGTGGGCATCGTCGGGCCCCTGATGAGTCGGTAGCGACGAAACGATGCAGGACATGGCGTTTTGCCGAGCCAACATCTTTGTGACGTTTGTCTGGTGTTGGAACAGTTCCTATGTGTCACGCTTGCGTNTTAAGAGACTAATACATTTTATTATAATAATGAATATTTACATAAAATCAAGTTTCGTCGTCACAAAATAATTTTTTTTAATTAATGGTCACTATATTGGGTCCTTTCCTAAAGATAATTCTTTAGGACAACAACTTATAACTTTTTCGAATCTTCACTTTGGCACTTTAAGAACCATAGGGTATTACCCAATTGTTCCTTAAGTGTCAACACTTAAATAAATTAAAAACAAATAATAAAAAATCCTTTTGCCTAATTTGGCACCCCCTCAAAACCGATGCCCGGGAAGATGCTTTTCCACTTGCACCTCTTGATCTGTACTGACATATGCCATACTGAGTGTTACGCACCCTTTATATGTTTTTATTACGACACTTTTTTTGCACCCCTAGTAAGCTGGAACCCTGATACAGCCTGCCTCACTGCTACACTCTGGCGACGGAATTGGTTTTTCATTACGATCTGATCAGGGTAAAACTATGAAAAGGAGATAATATCATACGAAAGATCTTAGCCACAGTGGCGTAACTATGGGCCCCCAAATCCAAAACAAACAAAAAATAACTGAAATAACTATCTTTGTACCTATGAGAATGGGGCCCCTTATTAGAGCTTTTGTTTGGCTAATTCGTATTGTACATGTCTGAGAAATTTCCTAAAGGGTGGTTAGACGTGGTTAGAAGTGGCTCTAATTCTTGGCCTGGCACGTACAATACGAATTTTTTGAGGGGCCATCCAAAAATCTCAAAGGGGGGGGGGGCAGCCCCCAATGCCCTAGCTAAGCCTTTGACTCTGCATAGTCATATTATTCTTAGAATCAACAATTTTATAAGTTTATAAACTTTGTAGTCTTATTCATCACAATAAATTAATATTATATTCTTTCATTTCAGCTAATGATATATAAATAAAAATTTGTGACTGAAACAGGTTATTTTTTTCTTCAAATATTTCAGTGTATGATTCCCTAAAGGCGCATAGCCTCTCCTGTGCATATATATAAAACATAGAGGGGACACTTCAAAAAAGAAAAAATGAATGACAAAATAATGTTTTACGTTAAAAAATTACAACTATATTCATTTTTAGCCAGAACATAAGGCCCTCCACACACGGAGCAACTCAAAACAAACTTTCTGGAAACTCCAGTCATTTTTGAGTTGACAGAAAGCAAACCCAGTTTGTAATGAGTTGCCCCGTGTGTGGTGTCTCATTCAATTACACAGGTTGAAACTGATAGTCAACTGGTTGGTGAATTAAAAAAAATAGATACAAGCTAAAGTTGGAAGAGCACAGAACAGAGTATATTCGCAGGCTTGAGGAGTAATGGAACTCTCAAATCTCGAATTATGATAACCTTAAGCTGGAAGCTGAAAGATAAATTAAATAAACTTAAAGAAAAGGTCCCATTGGCAGCAGAGGATATTTGTGAAAAATAAAAATGTAAAAGACACAGGAAGAAAACACGATGTATGATGTAGAAAGACAAGTTAAGAGACTAATACATTTTATTATAATAATGAATATTTACATAAAATCAAGTTTCGTCGTCACAAAATAATTTTTTTTAATTAATGGTCACTATATTGGGTCCTTTCCTAAAGATAATTCTTTAGGACAACAACTTATAACTTTTTCGAATCTTCACTTTGGCACTTTAAGAACCATAGGGTATTACCCAATTGTTCCTTAAGTGTCAACACTTAAATAAATTAAAAACAAATAATAAAAAATCCTTTTGCCTAATTTGGCACCCCCTCAAAACCGATGCCCGGGAAGATGCTTTTCCACTTGCACCTCTTGATCTGTACTGACATATGCCATACTGAGTGTTACGCACCCTTTATATGTTTTTATTACGACACTTTTTTTGCACCCCTAGTAAGCTGGAACCCTGATACAGCCTGCCTCACTGCTACACTCTGGCGACGGAATTGGTTTTTCATTACGATCTGATCAGGGTAAAACTATGAAAAGGAGATAATATCATACGAAAGATCTTAGCCACAGTGGCGTAACTATGGGCCCCCAAATCCAAAACAAACAAAAAATAACTGAAATAACTATCTTTGTACCTATGAGAATGGGGCCCCTTATTAGAGCTTTTGTTTGGCTAATTCGTATTGTACATGTCTGAGAAATTTCCTAAAGGGTGGTTAGACGTGGTTAGAAATGGCTCTAATTCTTGGCCTGGCACGTACAATACGAATTTTTTGAGGGGCCATCCAAAAATATCAAACGGGNGGGCCTCCCCCGGAAAATTTTTGAAATTTTAACGTCAGTAAAACATATTTAAAGCAATTCTGGCTCTAAAAGTTAAAGTTATTTTTCAGTAGTTTTTGCTTCTTGAAAGTACTATTTAACACTTATAAAAAAGTACCACTGAAGTACTATTTAAAAAAGTAAAAAAGTTATTTTAGGTCGGATGATGCCCGAAATGGGTGAAATATAACCATTTTTTAATTAACAAATTGTTAATCTACTCACCTATATGATCCTAAAAAGAAATTATCCAAAGTAAAAAGTAATAATTATTAGTGCCCTTTAGTTAGTAGGCTACCCTACCGAAGGTAACGGAACTATGTGGTCGTTTTGAAGAACGAAACATTTTTATATCTCCGACGAGATATCCGTTTTAAACATCAGGAAAAATGTTTGGTTCCTTATCTGTCTGTCGGGCTGACACTCAATTTTTGCCAACCGCCATATCTTAAAAACTACGCATCTGATTTAAATGAGATTTGGATTGTAAGTCATAACTAGTCCATTGTTGGTCCCAAATGGGTTTGAACCTCCTGCGCTCATTTTTTTCTCTTCAACGTACGCACAAAACATACATTTATGTATACTTATATGTTCAAAACTACTATCCGATTTGAATGATATATGATATTTGAGTGGTAAGTCGGAAGTGGCCCGCAGATAGCCCCAGATCAATTTCAACCGTCTGCGCACCTTAAATTTTGATAAATTGGGATTAATTAATCTAATTAATTCATTAACATTAATTCATCTAAAAAAGGTATAAAATCGCGAGGAAGCTATGTGCCACACTAATTGGCAGTCTATTTTTCATCAAATCAAACAGAATGCGCATGCCCCTAGCCACTAGGGTTCGACTGAGAGAATTTCCGGGGCCCTGGGCAAGCAAGCAACTGGGCCCCTTTGAACAAACTTTGTAAAAAACATAATCTATATATATAAAGATGAAAGTCTGTGGGTGGGTATGTGGGTGGGTATGTCCTTTATACAAATCTACAGTTTTATTCCGATCTCGATGAAAATTTGCACACTTGACCTTCAAAGCAAGGGGAAGGGCACTGTCTACATGAATTTTCGAAATTACATTTTGGTACCCAGGAGTACGGGGTACAAGTAATGAATACGGGGTCAAAGTTATAAATATCCTTCATGATGCATATCGTTGAAAAGCTCTCTGAGAGTACAGTAATTGTTGTTATGTATAGTTTTGTCACATTTTCATTTAGGAGGGGGGTAAAGTGGAAAAATATAACTACATAANGCCTGGCACGTACAATACGAATTTTTTGAGGGGCCATCCAAAAATCTCAAAGGGGGGGGGGGCAGCCCCCAATGCCCTAGCTAAGCCTTTGACTCTGCATAGTCATATTATTCTTAGAATCAACAATTTTATAAGTTTATAAACTTTGTAGTCTTATTCATCACAATAAATTAATATTATATTCTTTCATTTCAGCTAATGATATATAAATAAAAATTTGTGACTGAAACAGGTTATTTTTTTCTTCAAATATTTCAGTGTATGATTCCCTAAAGGCGCATAGCCTCTCCTGTGCAGCCAGCAAGTGAATTTGAATTGACGAAACATCCCAATGTTGACAGATAGTTAAATAAGGCGTATATTAGGTTAAAATGTCATGTGAATATATCGATTTGGCAAATGAGCAGTAAAATAAGCTAATTAGTTATCAATGCGGGTAAATAAGGACCCATTTATCATTTTTTGGAACGGATCAAGGCAGGGATGAGTGCGAACAAAGTAGGGCGTCGAGTTTACAAATCGGTAAGTAGTAAATTATTCAAATAAATAAATAAGCAATTAATGTTATCAAAGAAATGAAATTACAAAATATCTATATTATACTAATTTTGTTTCCATTAGATTTAAAAGAGGGAAATTCCGTCTATTCTTCAGTAAGATAAGAAATGAGAAATTGATATGCATACTTAATAAATTTAGATACCGTTGTGTTCACTTCATTTAACCCGCACTACACAACTCGAATTAACCTGGGTACATACCCTACAAAATAATTTGATTTCGAATCCATAATTTTTTCACCAAAGATCGGATTCTGTTGGGATTCTCAAATGCTTATACAATTTTACTAAATTAATGTTTCAAGTTGTTTTTATATCGGTATTATCTACAATATTGTGAAATGGGGACTGTACATGCTAAGGTAATAATCTAATAAATTTTCTCTTGTATAGAAATAATTATACTTTAAATTTTGATAAAGCCGATCACACTGACATAATTTTAACCTTTTTGTTTGTATTTTTGATAAAAAAAAATTGTGTATTACTCTGTAAGAAAATGTATAATAGCCTAATAATAAAATCATTGATAGCTGGTTATAATCTGAAGTTATGTTTATTATTTTTATCAGACGTAAACCATGTACCTATTTAACTTTAATTATTTAAAGGCACACCTTTTCTTGTCCCAATATCATCAATTGTTGAAGAAACAAAAACAATTCTTGAATGGTTTTAAGTTTATCATCGAATTTCCTATGGTAAATACTGGGTGATTAACTTGCATGCTACTCACTATGATGTTTTCACCACACTTAAGGTTTTTTAACTCTCTGATTTTGAAAGTGCTTGGAGAACTTTAAATTTCAACCAAAATACACGTGTTTTTATTCTATTCTTAACACTATTTTGACAAAGGGGTGTTATCACTCTTGTATACATAATGCTATAAATTCCTTTATCTAATAAACATTTAAGACGAAGGTGCATAATCTCTTCAACATATCTCAATTTCAAAGTGTAATCTGGTAAAAACAGTGTTTTGCGGGCTTGGTAACCACATTCTAAAGCTTAGCCAAATATAAGGATTGAGTACAATTAAGTTTATAGTCATAGTCAGATGAAGATCAGGTAGAAGACGTTAACTTTAACTTAATCCTTGTATCTTCTCTCACATGTTTAATAAGAAACCTTTTTCTAAAAACAAAGAAGAAAATAAAAAATTATCTGGTACATGGATAATAACGAGTAAACTGAAGCCGTTTGTTGTTTAAATTATCACAAATTTTAAAATAACTGATTGGCTTTGTCTGTATAGTTATTTTTAGCACACTAATACAAACTTGGGTTTATTTACAGAACAGAGTTCATTAATCAGAAGATCACTTTTATAGACTGAAGAGATAATTTCTCAAAAGACTATAATAGTCTTGTCTTAAGAGCTGTTAGTGTTAGACAAAGATATGTCTTCCCTACTGTATATAAAAGAGTTACCTAATGTCTATATCGAAAGATTATTAGACTAAGGGGAACTGAAGAATCTGGGGCTAGTCCTATGTATTTAGTCCAATGTATTTTGGGACAAAGAAATATCACACTTCTGTATATAAAAAAAGTGGCAATATCCCTTACCCTTGATAGCACCGCCTTGATTAGTTCAGCCGACTAAGGGATATTATCCCTTAAAACATTCTCTGTTCTGCAAATTTACCCGAACTTACTATTGTTCAGTTTAGTATTTTTCTATATTCTTTTCTCTCCCCTTCTTGGGAAGGGATTAACCGAAGATATAGTTTAGTATTCTAATCTGTGTAAATGCCAACGTATCATTGTCTTTGGGAAACACAACACCTAGAAGGGAATAATAAGTAAAGTTTACCATTAAAATGTAGAGGAATAACACAAACTGTCTCTCTATACAAATTAAAACTGGTTTATTACAGTCTGTTCATTCAATCATTGAAGGGCGGGAAAAACTAGCAAATGGGGTGGGGAGCCAATGAGAGCTCAAGATTTGCCCTCTGGATAACCATATAAGAAGGTGAATGTAGTGGCTTTATTTTTTCTCTCAGAGGTTGGCCAATCTGTGTGACACTCGATTTCCCGTGCTGTCAACAACACTAACTCTCGATTGGCACAGACTGTAAACAAAGCAGTTTTCAGCCTTCATAGGGTCATTATCAGTGCCGCATGAAGAAGAAATTGATCTTACACAGATTTGTTGTTGTTGTTTTCAACATGAAAAATAGATTCACCTCTCTCTTAATATTTTTTATTAATGTTCTCAGTTTCTTCCTCAGTCGGCACTGATGATGGTCTTATGAAGGCTGAAAGCTGCTACGTTTTTTTAACCAGTTTCAATTTATTCGGTAAACAATTTATGTTATTTCTTTAAGATGACCTCCATAGACGCTCCTATTCTAATATTATAATGCAGGTATTGGCTAATCTCTAGTGCTTGATACAGTTGAGAATCGCTTGGCAGCTCAATTTCACTTAATTTATACACTTAAGAGATTATGTATATCCCTTTGTCGAAAATACATTTATACATTTGAAAGCTTATAACTACATAATTAATACAAGGCCTTTGTCTTAATAGTACTTTCGAGTGAGGTCCCCCCTCCCCCAATTTTCTAACATATTTTCCTAAGGTGGCTTGATGACTGCAGTTTTACCCAGATATTAATAATCTCTTTAATAAAACTTCTGGGAAAATTGTAAATTACTGCAGAAAAACAAACTCTTAGATTAATTAAAAGAGTAAAGATATTTCCTTTGTTGGTGTATATTTACTTAACTGCACTTTATCTTCTATTTTAAACACCAATTCTAACTTTTAGCTGTATTTTAACCATAATTTTCAAAACTATTACTCACAGATTAATCTCTTTAAGTTATAATACTTTTATAGGTCAAGGAACACCTTTTTTTCAAAATAAATAGGTCAAATTGTGTTATAAATAATATGCTGTTTAAGCCTGACTGTTTATATGCATTTCTAATTAATATTTCTGATACATTTACTGGAGAATTACTTGTTGGGGGGGGGGGGGATTTGTATGAAATAAAAGTTTATTTAATGTTTCTTAGATTGCAAAAGGGTGTTTTAATAAAACTAAAATGTTCAGTTTTTAACCAATCATAGGCCCTAAATTTTATATTATAATAATGACTTTTTAACCCCCTTGTTTGAATGTAATTTGTTAGTATTGTAAGTAACTATATTTCATTAACTGGTTGCGGTGGAGGGGACCAAGGCCAAGATATTCTCAGGGAAGCATTCTGTAAGTAAGGCTAAGAAACAAAGCTCGAGTTCCCAAGAGAGACTCGATCCCCTCCAGTAAGTCAGAGTCTAGTAGCTAGGTAATCTGATCTTATCTTTGAAGGTGTATCTTTCACAACTAGCAGTACAATCTCATAATAAAAATCGTATTTTATTGTCAAAATTCCCTTCTGCAATAAGAATTAAATATTAAAACCATACTAATTTTAGCACTTCTTTAGATTGTAACTCCCCTTAGAAAAAAAATTGAGGGGGGGGGTAACAATATAAAGAAGGTGTGCAGAATGTTCTTCTTTTAGACTGTTATTCCCTTTATAGAAACAGAAGTGTGATAGAACATCCCTTAATCTTAATAGTTATTTGGTTAAAGCCATTTATATTCTAAAAAATATAGAGGAGTAACAATCTAAAGAAGTACCCTAATTTCTTTCTTTGAATGCCTAGATATTCTTTTCTATGTTAATTTGAACTTTTGTTTATTACTTGTAGGCTCCTAGTGGTAATGGATCTATCAATAACATGGATATGGGCCCGGTAAAGCAAATAACTTTCATTTTTTCAAACAAACCTTATTTATAGTCCAGGAGATAGCGTGCAAAAAAGTGTCTGACTCACATCAAGCTAGAATTTTGTATACAAGTTAATCTTTTAGTGCCTTTTAAGAATATGTGTGTTAAAAAAAATCAAGTCGATGTTATTTTCACAGTTGATAGGTTTGTTATTCAAATATTACTAAAAATCAACATGGTCGCCTGTCAAGAGACGAACTAACATCAACTTGATTGTCGGTCTACTAACTAATTCTGTTCTCAGGATCATGAAAATCACATTGTCCACCACAATTGGTAAGACATGGCCGCTCTCCACCGGTTTGTTTTTTTCAAACGCCTATTGCCAAGCTATGTTCCGCAAACAAAAGGCGCTCAAAGAATGACTTGTATACAAAATTCTAGCTTGATGTTAGTCACACATTTTTTTGCACGCTATCTCCTGGACTATTATCATCTTATTTATTTTTAGCATGGCCTTTTATGTTTTTTTCTCATACTATCTCTATATTATGTAGATAATCTAATCTTTTACTGCTGAATCTCAACAGAAAGAAATGTATCAATTAAAATTTAGGGAATTTTCAAAGAAAATTAAGTGGAGTTTTGAAAATTTTCTCCTTGGCTTTCCGTTTTAAACCATTCTTAATCGATTCCTGAAATTAAACACTTTTTATGTATGTGTCACTCCAGACTATATCTCACCCTAGGACACTTAAAAAATCAAATAAAATGTTAAAATGTTAATAATATTAAAAGTAAAGATGAATTCGTTGGCCAGAATTTTTGGAGTCCATTTAGGGATCAAATTTTGCCAATTTAGGGTCAAAAATATCATATAAAGTGTTTTTTTCCCCCCATTTTACCCCTTCTTAAATGAAAAAAATGTCTTTAAATTTATTGTTTGTATCTTTTCTAATACACAGATTTCTTTGAAAATTCGCTCATTAATTCATGGTGCATGGCTGGACTTTTTACTTAATTCCACCCACCCCTTTCTACTTCAAATGCTTCTATTTTCCAAAAAATTTATATAATATATGAAAAATGAAACAGCTTTGTATTTTTATATGAATACTTTTTAACTATTTGCACAAAAATTTTATCTCTTAAAGTGTGACTCCTTTTTTGCATTATTAAATTAATTGATATCAAATTAATTGGAATCCTCTTTGGATTTAATAAAACTGTGATTTAATTATTTTAATGTACATGATTATTTTATTATACATATATTAATTTTCTAAAAAATATCATTGTCCACCACAATTGGTAAGACATGGCCGCTCTCCGCCTAGATATTCTTTTCTATGTTAATTTGAACTTTTGTTTATTACTTGTAGGCTCCTAGTGGTAATGGATCTATCAATAACATGGATATGGGCCCGGTAAAGCAAATAACTTTCATTTTTTCAAACAAACCTTATTTATAGTCCAGGAGATAGCGTGCAAAAAAGTGTCTGACTCACATCAAGCTAGAATTTTGTATACAAGTTAATCTTTTAGTGCCTTTTAAGAATATGTGTGTTAAAAAAAATCAAGTCGATGTTATTTTCACAGTTGATAGGTTTGTTATTCAAATATTACTAAAAATCAACATGGTCGCCTGTCAAGAGACGAACTAACATCAACTTGATTGTCGGTCTACTAACTAATTCTCTTCTCAGGATCATGAAAATCACATTGTCCACCACAATTGGTAAGACATGGCCGCTCTCCACCGGTTTGTTTTTTTCAAACGCCTATTGCCAAGCTATGTTCCGCAAACAAAAGGCGCTCAAAGAATGACTTGTATACAAAATTCTAGCTTGATGTTAGTCACACATTTTTTTGCACGCTATCTCCTGGACTATTATCATCTTATTTATTTTTAGCATGGCCTTTTATGTTTTTTTCTCATACTATCTCTATATTATGTAGATAATCTAATCTTTTACTGCTGAATCTCAACAGAAAGAAATGTATCAATTAAAATTTAGGGAATTTTCAAAGAAAATTAAGTGGAGTTTTGAAAATTTTCTCCTTGGCTTTCCGTTTTAAACCATTCTTAATCGATTCCTGAAATTAAACACTTTTTATGTATGTGTCACTCCAGACTATATCTCACCCTAGGACACTTAAAAAATCAAATAAAATGTTAAAATGTTAATAATATTAAAAGTAAAGATGAATTCGTTGGCCAGAATTTTTGGAGTCCATTTAGGGATCAAATTTTGCCAATTTAGGGTCAAAAATATCATATAAAGTGGTTTTTTCCCCCCATTTTACCCCTTCTTAAATGAAAAAAATGTCTTTAAATTTATTGTTTGTATCTTTTCTAATACACAGATTTCTTTGAAAATTCGCTCATTAATTCATGGTGCATGGCTGGACTTTTTACTTAATTCCACCCACCCCTTTCTACTTCAAATGCTTCTATTTTCCAAAAAATTTATATAATATATGAAAAATGAAACAGCTTTGTATTTTTATATGAATACTTTTTAACTATTTGCACAAAAATTTTATCTCTTAAAGTGTGACTCCTTTTTTGCATTATTAAATTAATTGATATCAAATTAATTGGAATCCTCTTTGGATTTAATAAAACTGTGATTTAATTATTTTAATGTACATGATTATTTTATTATACATATAATAATTTTTTTTTTTTTTTAAATTCACTCACTGTAATTAAATACTAATAATTCATTACCTAATATATGGTTTAATCATAAAATTTAATGTAGTTAACAACTTTATTCTTTTTGCATTATCATGCTGTGTATTATTTGAACGGTAATAATAAATTATAGTCAGGGTGCCAAATAGCTATTTTTATGGTAACCTGGAATTAACGTATACATAAAATTTTTTTGCGGTATTTTGTTTAAAAATATGTATATTTTAATAATCCGAGTGATGCCACCCTGTCACCCTTGAGCATTTTCGGAAAATCAAGATGGCGGCAAATAAATACTGAAAAATTAAGGTTTTCTACTTTGATTTAATATGGGTGTGCGATACATAATTTCTTCGGTTTTAAATGTCAAGGAACACGAATCTGAGTACCTAGATAGGATTCGCATAAATATTTATAACATACTAAAAGTCCCCGAGGGTGGGGG
>KZ651212.1:376525-388836 GCA_001010745.2 Gerris buenoi
GCTCCCCCTCCCCTCGGGGACTTTTAGTATGTTAGACAGGAAAGTCATAAGAACATTTTAAGCCACTTTCCAAAACTTTGGGATTTTTTGCAAAGTTATTGGACTAAAAGCATATCATTTTGTATATATATTAGCCGCCATCTTGAATTTCTCAAATTGCTCAAGGGTGACAGAGTGGCATCAATCGGATTTTTAATATACATCTTAAAAACAACCAAAATCAACAAAAACATTTTATGTATACCTCATTTCCCACTTTTTTTATTGGCACCCTGACTATTATACAATATTTTGGTTTTGAATTTGATTTCAGTGCTTTTTTACACCTGCTTTAATATATATTGCACATTTTCTTGTTTCTTTTCAAGTATTATTTGTTTTTGTTCTAGTTCTTGTTGTATTTATTTAATATTATTAAAATATATGTTATTAATAGAAAAAAAGAATCAAGTATTTCTTTTAAAATCTCTTTACAAATCAATTAAATAACAATTTCAATGAGTAAATATCTCAAATCTAGTCCTGAAGATGGCTCACTCTGGCTCTGAATGTCTCAATTTAAGGTTGTAAAGACTCTCTGAGCTATGTTTGTTTTTATATTTTGAAATCTCTTATAAGCCTATTCTAAGTCAAGACTGACTTTGATTACATTTGTTTTATTTTCTTCCGATTTACTCCTACATTAAAGTTAAACAATGTGCTAATGATTTTTATTATCCAAGTTAAGAATTAAAATACTTAAGACTATGCTAGATACAATAAAAAAACCTTTTCCAAAGACTTTCATTCAAGCTTTAATTGGAACTTCTAGTTCAAAAACTGAGTTTTTTTCAGCTCAAAAACACACGTTTTATTCACCTATATTTTTATGGCAATAAGTTTACATAATCTTATAAAAAAAAAAATAAATAAATAAATAAATTGTAGTATAAAATATGTATTAAAGTAACTTTTTTTTGGATAAAATATTTAATAAATCTTGTTCCCAAGTGTTGGTGCTTCAAGTTCAAAGTTGCTCCAAGTTAAATTGGTGCTTCTTTAGATTGTACTCCCCTATTTTTTTAGAATATGACTAAATAAATATTAAGAAAAAGTGCTGTTTTGGCCAATGTTCTTTGGGACAAAGGAATATCACACTTTATAATGGGATTAACAGTTTAAAGAAGATCATTTCATATACCTTCTTTAGATTGTTACTCCCTTCTGTTTTTTATAAGGGGAGTAACAATCTGAAGAAGTGCCAATGTTCAATTCTGGCATCACCTGAAGTTATAATACTTGGATATGGACTTAATATTTGCATTTAACTACAAAATTAATTTACTTAATTAATTAATCGACCACTTTGTTTATAAATTATTTTTAGCCGATTGACAGAGATGAAGAGAGAAGAGTTGAAACTGCCACTGTGGATCTTAATGGAGTCAGTGTAAGTTGTTAACTCAAACCCTTTAATTTTCTTCAAATTGCATTATACTTACTTAAAGCAGTCTTGGCACAATTATTGTTCACTTCGACCTAAACTAATTATTGGTAATTGCATGAAACCAGCCACTTATTTTAATTCAACTATAACTAACCCCCTCCCTGGGGAGTCAGAATTGAAATAACACTACTTTATGGTTAAAGAAAAGTTTTTGAATTAGTGTCCCGAGGAGGAACTCTTTTTTTCAGTAATGAACTCAGGTTCTACTCATTATGCCTCAAAACTATACCACTTTTGGCACACCTCAACCTTTACGTTATATCTTCTACAATTTTCCTCATAATAACAAAAATCCCTCAGCCTTTCTTTTATTTCAATTGTGACTTTATATTGTTAAATTTTTACTAAACAATTTTTTTCTGTTATAATGATAAATACAAGTATAATTTTTTTTATTTTATAAAATCGTGTTATTTATTGTTTTATTTCTTAATTCCATATTTTATGTTAAAGACTATTAAATTGTAAGAATTAAAACCAAATAAGAATAAAACTAAAAGATTCAGGCTTTATCTTTGTTATTATGACAAAAAGTTTTGAAGATGTAATGTAAATAGCGAGGCTAAAAAGGTGAGACTACATATTTACTACATCTACAGAAGTAGCTGAATGTTACTCTTTATGTTAAATTTTTAAAAAAAAAAATGATGTATTTTAAATCTTATTATAATTCATTCTTTTTTCTTCCTTTGATTACAGGCGAGGGTGGATCGAATACATATCGATGGAATTGACAGGACAAGAGATACCTTCGTTAAGCCCTTCATGGCCGATCTTTTCACAGCCAACAATTTCGAAGAGGTAATTAAAAATTAATTATGGACAGTGGATCTTTAAATGGACTTGTTTAGATTTCCTAGTTGGATCTCATTTACTTTTATCAATTATTAAATTCATTTATTGACAATCAATTATTGATTGATTGGTGGCAACTTACATTCTTCGTTTATGAAAATGATAAAAATGGATTGGTCCCCGGATAAAATATCCTCTAAAAGTAACAATTTACTTCTATTTTGCACGTAAATCGATGTTATCTGGGATATAATATGTTAAATGATGTTGGCGAATTCTAACTGCAACATTTTATCTTAATTTTGTGTTGCAGATGATAAAATCAGCTCATAAAGTTCGATCGAAACTAATCGACCTTGGAATATTCAAAAACATTGCTATACACATAGATACCAGCTCCGGACCTAATGCTTCACCTGATGGCTATGAGGTAATTAATATTTATTTTTATCGTTCTCCTTAAACTAATGAGTAATTAAAAAAAAATAATGAAAATTTAAGCTAACTTCTAGTTGCTGACTCAAAGCTAACACAAGATATGCTGACCCTGTGTTTGCTTTGAGTCAACATCATGATGTATCACACCCCTGAAGATGCTTCCAGTAGTGGAAGCAAAAAGTCGGAGTTCAACCCCTTTGTGACACTGATTTTACTGGCAAACCAAGTGTTTGACTACGAGCCAATTTGGGGATTCTACACGCTAAGTTACCTCTTAGATTGGTACTGAGTTTGTTGCTGGAGCTTGCCCATGCATTTTACTTGCATCTCAAACATCTGCATCTACTAAGAATTTTTTTTAAATTCAAGTATTGTTTGGTGGTTATGATTTATTTTTCTGGAATTTAGGAGGTAAATAAGTTCAGAGCCTTTGAGACCCCTTTGTATATTTTTCTTTTCAAGCTAAGGTAATCTCAAATTACTTATTATTATTTTTAATTGTAATTTGATAGCTCTAATGATCGCTTAACTTATTTTTAAATTCTTAGTAGTAGTAAAATTAAACAAATCATTATTTACCCGAAAGTAAAACCTGCTAAATTAACCATTCTTTTGTCCAACAGATCATGGACCATGTCTTGATTTTACATAGAGTGACCACTTTAAGGCCCTCTTCACACGGATTGACTGATTTGCAACATGAGTTTTAAACCAGTTGCATATCTAAATGTTATGTGGAATTGCCAGTGTTCAGGAGTGGGGATCCCTGGACAGGACGACCAAAACATGACCTTCTTTAAATCAGTCTGATTAAATGTGATTGTTCTTCCCTGTTGCAAAGCGGTTTCAGTTATAAGTTTTTCACCAAATCCTGAGATGAATGATCAAAATATGTGTGGTTGAAAAACATGAAGTTTTCTCTACATTTATACACTTCCTAGAAAGTCAAGGAAGGATATTTTTCTTCTGCAGTTACACGTTCCCACATATTTGTGGAAGAAGCAATCATCCTCACCAATGCCAGGAAATAATCTTTGTCAAAATCGCAGTCAAAACAACCAATGCAATCATTTATTTGAACAGAGGTCACAAACTAATCCAGAAACAGTCACACTCGTGTGTGGATCTGATTTCATTTTAATTGCCAACTGTTTGTGCATGTGACTATTTTGAAACTAGTTTATCAAAACCATTTTCAAACTGGGGTTGCAAATAACTTGACATGTTTGCTGAAAGCCTAAACAGTAACTACAGTGGACACTTCACACAAAGGACTGTCAATATTCTTCCCTTTTCTTGGAAAATAATATTTGTTGTAACAAAAAGAAAGACAAATAAATTGGTATAAGAAATAATATATTATGGTGCATTTATTTATCTTTTATTTATTTAAATGTTCATTATCAGAGAGCAGTTTAAGTAGAACCTGCTTAATGACCTGAGAGCTCTAATGAGTGAGAATTTTTTAAAGTATAATATAAGAAACTTAAGAAAGTTTTTGATTAATTCTCAACTTGTGTAAGAGAAGTAAGATGTTATAATATGCAAAGAAATAAAACTATATTCATTGGTTAAAGTTTTAAACAAAGTATTATTTTTTTCAGGTCACCTTCTTAGTTCAAGAATTGAAGAGATTGACAGGTGGAGTAACAACTCATGTTGCAACCTCAAATAACGAAGGAATGCTATCAGTTGCCATGTCCATGCCTAACATGTTGGGAGCTGGTGAACATCTCAAGGGAGAGTATACTTACGGCTCTAAAAGAACGAGGAATTTCAATCTCACATTCGTTAAACCTATTTATAAGGATAAATGGAATATCAAGTAAGTGTATCTGGTTAAATTTATTTGTTTTGAACCACAGTTTAATTATTAGTTTATTATTTTCAGTTTAAATGGTGATTCACATCATGTTACTCCAAGTCGGGGCTTATCCGAGCCCTCTCCTGGCCGGAGCGACAAAGTTTACATATTACACCGATCCTCCATCAAGCTTTCAGTTCACAATCACCATCAGTAAAGGAAAAGTAGAGCTAAACGCTTGTGTGCACATGTGCCCTGTTGGGCCTGGCATAAACCCACTCCCACATTTCAAAACCGAGCCTCAGCCAAGGCACAGAGACCCTCTTCTAGTTGTAAAAATGCTAAATTATAAATTAAATTGCATTCTAGCAAGCATTTTTTTAAATTATTCTGTATAACCCTTTACATTTTTGAAATTTTATAAAAAAATATAGAAGATTTTCTCTTGAAGAAGTGAATAGGATTCTTTTCAGTGATTCCAATTCTCTCTTTTCTTTAAAATCTAATTGAAGAGGTTTTTTTTTGTTATTGCAAGCTGATATCTACTTTGTAAGGTTCACTTTAAAATAAACTTCATTTTATTGAAATATTTGTATAACAAAAGGGATTTTTTTTTTTTTTTTTTTTTAAATAGTAATTTAAGGGGTCTTTCACACCAAAGGTGCACTCTGCGTCCTGGTCGCAAGTGGCATATGTGTCTTGCATCCTTATGAAACAAGCGTTCACACCGAAGTGGCACGTGCTACTTGCATCTTCTTATCTCTTTTCCATTATATATATATATAAATTATGTCGTCCCCTTTTTTTTATGAATATTTAATTAAATCGATGTGTCCAGAGGGGTAAAAAAAACTCATTTATAAGGTAATATTTCGTCCCATTTTTCGGAACATCTTCAAACCTTGATAGAAGTCTAAGTATATATAAATCATTATAAAATTAATTTGTCAAAACCATTTTTTATAAGGTGAGTCATGAGTCATGAGGTTGCCTGATTGACACCTGGTCACTGAGTCAGTTTTAATAATTATCTCTTTTGTTTAAACTCCTCAGTTTTTTCAGTGCATTTGGGTTTAAATGATGAATTATCAATCATCCGACTCTTCAGACGAGGTGTGAATTAAAAAAGAATTTTCGATGGTGGACCGCGTATGTAGAACGCACGCTAATAAAACACCAGCCGGCTGGTTCTCGAGTCGCACGTGCCACTTGCATCTAGGATGCATGTCGGTGTGAAAGCTCTTGTTCAGTTATATAGTCCGGTGTTCAAGATGCACGAACCTTGCCACCAGGACGCATGCATCCTGCGACTTGCGACTTCGGTGTGAAAGACCCCTAAGGATTTGTTTATTTTATTAAAGACTTACTTTATTGTTTCAGACCCTCAGTTAGTATCCAAGAAAATGATTCTGAGTGGCCAATGTCCGGTTATAAAATAACTGAGAGAGGATGTATTGCAGATCTGCTGTTCTTTTCTAAACCAGCTGTAAGTTTGTATTTCCTTAAATACATTTTGATTGTCAACTTATTTAATGTTGTGTTAGCCATGAGCTTAAGTTTAAGATTTAACTTGTAATATAAGCATCTATACTTATCTATCGATATAATCTGGTTTAATAAAGGAATGCAAAAATAAATAATTACATTTTTTTTTTCTTTGACAGGTAAAACACAATATAAGCTGGGAAGGAGTATGGCGTACGATGGGTGTAGGTAACAAATATGCATCGTTTGAAGTACGCAAAGATTCCGGACATACATTTAAATCAGGTTTAAAGCATGTAGTTACGTCTGATACCCGAGATTCACCTATATTTCCCACTGGCGGAAGCCTTATCAAACTTGCCACGGAGATAGCTGGCCTTGGTGGAGATGTGGCTTACTTTAAAAATGAATTCAACTTTCAAATTAACCGACCAATTATCACCAATGATTTTGTAAGTTCCTTTTTTTATCATGAATATTATTTAATTAATTAAAACTAGGGGGCTTCGCCCCCTACTTGCATTGCTCGTCAACCCCTGAAAAGCGGCCTCTGCCACGTCGAGGCACTCTAAAGTGAAGCATTAAAATTGATCTCATGTTTCTTTTCAATGTTGACAAAAACATACATGCTGTAAAATATCACGTTAGCTATAGAAAGTACTGAAATAGACTGTTGGGAAAGTCCTGAGAAGGACTGATATAGCAATCTTTTTTTGCAAGTTGTGTGCACAGTTATGGAATGAGGAGGGTGAGGTGAACATGCATGAGTAGTGTGGCTGAGGTAGTGGGGTATGCGTACTACTATCTACTTTCCTTGCCTCTCTGACTTTCTTATATACCTACTCTCAAGTTCTCACTTACCCCCCTAATCACCCTCACGAGGTGAACATGCATAGTAGTGTGGCTGAGGTAGTGGGGTATGCGTACTACTATCTACTTTCCTTGCCTCTCTGACTTTCTTATATTCCTACTCTCAAGTTCTCCCTTACCCCCTAATCACCCTCACTCTGTCTACACGCAGTTTTGTATATCACTCTCTCTCTGAACTCGTTTGTTTACATAACTTTTTTAATAATGTAGATAGATAATCATAACAATAATCCGTGGTGTAACAGCCCTTTGTTTTATTATTGATCAGTATACCTGAGCGAGAATTAAGTTGAAGATACTCTTGACTGAATATTATAAATAAGTGCAACTCTTTAATTTTAATTAATTTATGTTAACTTTATATTACAGGTTATACAAGGTTCATTTAATGCTGGAGTACTTAATACACTAAATGATCAAGAGCCTTTAGTATATGACAAATTTTTCCTTGGCGGTCCTATATCATTAAGAGGATTTGACTTCAGAGGAATGGGCCCTAAAAGAGATAACGACTTTATCGGTGGCAATGTGAGTTACAATAGTTTTAATGACTGATTTTATTTTATTTTGTATTGATAAGCTCACCACTTCATATTGTCAACAAGCTTTACCGTTCATATATTTTGTTAACACAATAGTGCTTTTTCAAAACCTGCTATGATTTTTAAATAAATATTTTATGTGGAGAGACTTTTCCTTCTACTTTTTTTCTTAATAATCGTTCTAAGAATGTATAAACACTGAATGAAAATTATTCACAGAAAGATTGTAGGTCATATCTTGTTGTATTTTCTATGAATTTTGTTTGTTGTAGAGAATTTATTTCCGTTCCATAAAAACACTTTTATGCAGAGAATTTGTGGGAAATCAAAAAAATTGGTTACTTAGAGATTTTTGTTGTATAGAAGTTTGTTTTAAGGACTCTGTTTTATGAAGAAGTTACTAAATTAAATAGTATAAAATTAAGTTATGTCTCTTCCATCTAAATTACTAATTAAAAGAGCCCTCTTCAAGTTATAGTCTTGGTTATAGACAAAGTATTATTATTGTTATTATTGTTTTAGTGATTTTTTTTTTTAAATTTTTCACAGTATTATTGGTCAGCAGCTCTTCATCTGTACTCACCTTTGCCTTTTAGACCTGGGTCCGGAGGTTTTGGTGAACTGTTTAGGACTCACTTATTTGTCAACGCTGGCAATGTTGGAAATTTACAGATAGGTGTGTAAAATTTGCTATTATTTTACTATTATATTTTAACAATTTAGTTGTATACATATAGTTTGATTTCAAGTCACGTAGGACAGGGGGTTAAAACGCAAGGGATATTCTCATTCCTTTAGTATTATAAGCTTAAGAAATTACGATAATCGTGCATTAGAATCTCATTATAACAGACTATGGCTATTAGGGGCTAAAGGTTGTCTGTTTTAATGAAAGTTCAGTTTATAATTAATAATTTCTTCCAAATAATGGTGTCTTTTGATAAAAGTACAGGAGTTAGCTATAAAAATGTGTGTGTATACACTTAATATATACTTTTGTGTATAGACACAAATCTGCGGCACTAAGGGGTTAAAGTCCGACGTTTCGCTTCCACTACTGGAAGCATCTTCAAGGGTGTGGTGCATCATGATGTTTACTTGAAGCAACAACAAGATGTACTGAATTTCACCGTTAAACCAAGCTGTTTATTACAAGTCTACCCGCGGAAGCCTATGCACCAAGTTCAGAAAGACTTGTTTCATATTGATTGCTTACAATCATTAAATAAACTTATTTTAATAAATTTATTATCTGCTTGGTTTGTTTGCTTCTTATTGCTTCAGTTAATAACTGATGGCGATGGCACAGGTTTTTTTTAACATGCAAACACATTTTTATTTTCCGACTGTTCAACAAATCAAATTGCAACTTTTTTAATTTTTTACATGTCTGTTATAATGAATGTCTACTGAAAATTCTTACAAACAAGAGGTTAATGGAAGGTAGTTGTATTAGTTGGAAGGTATACTGCACATGGTTGGATATTTTTTTTTATGAATTTAATGTCCTGCTGAGTACTACCTTCTTGCAGAGAATAAAATATACCTACTTTATAATTGTTTTAAATAAAATTTTAGCTAGAGCCACATCTTAACTTCTTATTATTTCTTAGTAATAATTCAAACGTGTGCTATTTAATAAAACCAATTTCTGACTAGTTGAACTTGACTAAATAAAACAATAAATTAATTATTATCATTTTTTTTATAAGGTTTTTTAAGAAAATTGCCATTACCGTAAAATCTCGTGTATAATACGCACCCGTGTATAATACGCAGGCAAAATTTATGAGCTATAATTTGGGGAAAATTAAATATTCGCGTATAATACGTACCCGACTTTTCCGTCAAATTTTTGAAAAAAAATCGTTTATAATACATACCTAGAATGATATATTTTGCACATTTTACATGTAATTTCCAATATTTATTACGTAATATTATTACTTGCGAGGTCAGATGGCTAATAACACTAATAAGGTGTCTATTTTATAAGAAAACAAGGTGTTTCTAATAAAATAGATAAATTTGTAGAAGGGCCTCCTTTAAAGTCAGTCGTTTGTTATCAAGCCGGTGTTATCACATGGTGTAATCACCAGTGTAATCTCACGGCGGTACCGTTTTTTGAGATAAACAAAAAAATTAACTTCTATCTACCTTTATCAATGACTTTTATCAGCTTGCAAAATAAAATGACATAACTATGATGATAACAAGTCTTTCTGTCTATAAAAAAAAGAGAATCAGTTTTTGTTTAAAAAAAGTATGTTTACCTTTATGTTTTTTTATTATTTTTCAATTATTGAGGTAAAATTTAAGTTGTAAACGAAGTATTTGTTTTTTCACTCGTGTATAATACGCACCCCTATTTTGGAAGGAAAAAAGAGGTAAAAAAAGTGCATATTATACGCGAGATTTTACGGTACTTAAACTTAAATGCTAAGCGATTTGTCTTCTGGTTTTTAAAATACCACATTTGTAGAGCTTCAATATGTGTTTTTTTTTTTTATCTTTGGATGTGTTAAGAATTTAAAATACAGTAGAGTCTCGCTTATCCGGACCCCGCTAGTCCAGACATCAGTATAATCCGGACAGGCCAAAAACTATGTACAAATTGAAACCAGGGCTAATTCAGATTTATGAATTGTTAAGATTATCAGAGTTTCTGCTTTTATTGTCTATTAAAAATTCTTCCTCGAATATTTTTAGCAGGTGTACATTCCAACGAGGAATACCCGGTATTTCTGTTAAAAATAAACAGATTTAGATTAAATAAGAACATCAACAAATTTCTTATGGTTACATAGAAATGTAGGGCGGAAGATATAAAGGTAGTGTATTCCAGCAAATACAATAATATTAATGAGATGGTGAGAGGGTTTTAAGAAACATGTAGCGGCGGCTCAACACAGTTCTGTGAAATTTTGCCAACTTGTGTTTTAACTTTTGGTGAAATGATTATCCCGTTGCTCGAATTTGATATGGGAACACAGATTGTTTCCCTGGAAGTCCCTTCTATACATGCACCTGCTTAGTAGATTGCAATTTTATTTTAATTAATTTGATATTAGGACTTGTGACAGAAAAGTCCTCAATTAGTGGAAATACGTTGTACAAGCATGTTTTTGAATCTAGTAGCAGTAACTTTTACAATAAAATAATCGATGTTAATAGTTTTTCTCTACTAAAACTCATTTTATAGACATTTTAAAACTGATTCCGTTTAATCCGGACTTTCGGTTATCCGGACTAGATCCGGTCCTGTCAAACCCGGATTAGCGAGACTCTACTGTAGCATATTTTACTTAAGGCTATCATTGAAAAAAAAAAAATTACCAAATTTTTTAAAAAATGAAGCAACTATTTACGGGTTTATTTGTTAATATTTTGTTTGCAGATAACGTAGAGAGATGGTTAGAAGAACAAAAAGATTTTCGGCTGGCATGTGGAATCGGTATCGCTCTTAGATTAGGACATATGGCTCGAATAGAGCTTAACTACTGCGTTCCACTCTCCTTCCAAGAGAATAAAGACAACTCTATCAACGGCTTTCAATTTGGAGTCGGTATAAATTTCCTATAACAACAATGAAATCTTCAAAGAAACATCTAGTCAATCCAAGAGATCCTTCTAACAGCGTCTACACAAAGTGTTCAATCGTAACCTCCCCCTTGACTCCTCGCAATCAAATAATTAAGTATTATAAATACCTAATTTATATTCATTGTTGAACTATTAAAATTGTTAAAGTTACCAAAAAAAATGTTATTGGTTTCTTTCTTAATTTTATTTTTATATAAAGGGAAAAAAATGTTACTTAGAAATACCACTAGAATAATTGCTATGCCTAACATATTTTTTGAAAAATATTATCTTAAAGATTTTAAAGAAATCTAGTTTAATTTATTTATATAAAAGTCACGTGGGGATACTTATTGTATTTTATGTATTAATGTGTATAGCTTTTTTTGTCTTTTAATTTAATTAGCTGGATTTAAAATCTTAACATTTTAGCAAATCAATAAATAATAATAAAAAGTGTATATTGATAATATTATTCTGAACAGTTATTGTAATTAAATAAATACCACTAGAAAGTAGCTTTCAAAATTATCAGCTAGAAAAATATTTTTCCTATGTTTCTTTTGTTCCAAACTTTTAGTGGATATAACCATCCACTTGTAACTGTTTAAATACTGCCAACAAATGTGCCTATAAATGGATTTAGTTATTCAATGATAATATATACTCATTATACAGGAATGAAAGAAACAGATTTACCTACTACCTCTATAATAAAATGTTCAATGACTTTATTTTTCTCAGATTGTACTTAAAATAGAAAAAAAAATACATAATCAATTAATGTGAATTGGTGATTGATTTTCAATTACCCTGGAAACCAACCCTCTATTGAAAAGTTTATTAAAGGGTCTAAATTTATCTTTATCATAGTCATTATGCTAAAGGTTTTGAGACTATAATACATAAAACGGAAATACATAATATATGAAAGTTTCAGCTTTCTAGATAGTCGGAAGTACATAATCTATAAAAGTTTCAGCTTTCTAGATAGTCGAAAGTACATAATCTATAAAAGTTTCAGCTTTCTAGATAGTCGGAAGTACATAATCTATAAAAGTTTCAGCTTTCTAGATAGTCGGAAGTACATAATCTATAAAAGTTTCAGCTTTCTAGATAGTCGGAAGTACATAATCTATAAAAGTTTCAGCTTTCTAGATAGTCGGAAGTACATAATCTATAAAAGTTTCAGCTTTCTAGATAGTCGGAAGTACATAATCTATAAAAGTTTCAGCTTTCTAGATAGTCGGAAGTACATAATCTATAAAAGTTTCAGCTTTCTAGATAGTCAGAAATAGATAATCTGTGA
>KZ651212.1:404701-426712 GCA_001010745.2 Gerris buenoi
CGAATCAAAGGTCGAAACCTATACAAAAAAAATACACGGGACATAGGACCAAGGATAACTTAATCTTTGGATGTTTAGTTTTATTTTTATATCTTATTTATTTTTTTTTTAAATAAAATAAAAACAAATATCCCTTTATGATGAATAAATATATTACAAATTTAACTTGTACACTTATTTATTTATTATTTTTTTTGTTTTAAACTATTTTTAGAGGTTCAATTATAAAAAGCAAATAGGTAAAGCTATTTAATTAACAATAAAGTTAAATGTTAAGTATCTGAATTGAAATGAGGTATCTGAATAATCAAAGTTGAGATTTTTTTTAATAAAATAAAATGTCGGAATTGATAAGTTCATATTATTTGATATGTGGTTGTTTAAAACAATTCATTTTAAATACGAACAAAGCTCACTTAATATTAGAAATATTAATCAAGTTTGTAATTACAGCAATAAAACTGAAACATGGCTTCAGAATTAAGTGTAAAATTAGAGAAAGCATTCTCAAACCTTATTTAGAATTAAATCCTAAGGATACAAAGTATTATACATTATTTAAAAAAAAACTTAAAGATCTATTAGAGAATTAAAGAAACTCTCTGTTAAAAATAATTATTTATTATAAAGTTATCTTATAAAGCAGATGTTGGCATTTAAAAAGCCATCAACAGAACTGATTATGGAAGAAATAAAACACCTATAATTCGTAAGATAAAATATGAGTCTACATTATGTTTAAGGCCAAGGTAAAAAAAAGTCTTACTTTGGCTTCCACCATATGAACATCTGCATGATTTAACATCCAATTCTATCCACCAAATGATCATCTTCCATGATTTAACATACAATTCTATCCACCTTATGAACATTTCCCATGATTTAACATCAAATTCTATCCACCAAATGAAAATTTCCCATGCTTTAACATACAATTCTATCCACCTTATGAACTTTTCCCATGATTTAACATCAAATTCTATCCACCTNCTTCAATGGCACAATGAAGTATTGAGCAAGTCAGATATTTCAATAGAAAAGTGTATATCACAGTGGGAGAAACTACCTAACAGAATTTCCATCCATTTCCCTCCTGAAGTAAGTATTCTAATCGTATCTGAAAAGGGAAATAAATACCAATAATTAGTGTTACATGTGTCGCATTGGTTTAATGATCAATAAAAAAAAACCCCTCTGGATATAGGTGTGGGAGTACTTTAGATTTTTCCTCCCCTATGTTGTTTTAGAACATAAATAACTTTGACTAAATAACTATTAAGAAAACCTGGTTAGTTAAGAGATATAGTAGTTATAGCATAAATTATATTTGCTGAAGCTTAAAAATTGTTTCACCAGCATTAAAAACGCTACCCATAGAGAATAGACTTAAAATAGAGTTGACATTTGGCGCGATTTCTGGTCCCTTCATGAAAAGTGACATCAGCGCTATCTGTTGTTCGTTGCATCATCTAAAAAAGGGGTGGGGATGAAATTAGNTCCCATGATTTAACATACAATTCTATCCACCTTATGAACTTTTCCCATGATTTAACATCAAATTCTATCCACCTAATGAAAATTTCCCATGATTTAACATACAATTCTATCCACCTTATGAACTTTTCCCATGATTTAACATCAAATTCTATCCACCTAATGAAAATTTCCCATGATTTAACATACAATTCTATCCACCTTATGAACTTTTCCCATGATTTAACATCAAATTCTATCCACCTAATGAAAATTTCCCATGATTTAACATACAATTCTATCCACCTTATGAACTTTTCCCATGATTTAACATCAAATTCTATCCACCTAATGAAAATTTCCCATGATTTAACATACAATTCTATCCACCTTATGAACTTTTCCCATGATTTAACATCAAATTCTATCCACCTAATGAAAATTTCCCATGATTTAACATACAATTCTATCCACCTTATGAACTTTTCCCATGATTTAACATCAAATTCTATCCACCTAATGAAAATTTCCCATGATTTAACATACAATTCTATCCACCTTATGAACTTTTCCCATGATTTAACATCAAATTCTATCCACCTAATGAAAATTTCCCATGATTTAACATACAATTCTATCCACCTTATGAACTTTTCCCATGATTTAACATCAAATTCTATCCACCTAATGAAAATTTCCCATGATTTAACATACAATTCTATCCACCTTATGAACTTTTCCCATGATTTAACATCAAATTCTATCCACCTAATGAAAATTTCCCATGATTTAACATACAATTCTATCCACCTTATGAACTTTTCCCATGATTTAACATCAAATTCTATCCACCTAATGAAAATTTCCCATGATTTAACATACAATTCTATCCACCTTATGAACATTTCCCATGATTTAACATCAAATTCTATCCACCAAATGAAAATTTCCCATGCTTTAACATACAATTCTATCCACCTTATGAACATTTCCCATGATTTAACATCAAATTCTATCCACCAAATGAAAATTTCCCATGCTTTAACATACAATTCTATCCACCTTATGAACATTTCCCATGATTTAACATCAAATTCTATCCACCAAATGAAAATTTCCCATGCTTTAACATACAATTCTATCCACCTTATGAACATTTCCCATGATTTAACATCAAATTCTATCCACCAAATGAAAATTTCCCATGCTTTAACATACAATTCTATCCACCTTATGAACATTTCCCATGATTTAACATCAAATTCTATCCACCAAATGAAAATTTCCCATGCTTTAACATACAATTCTATCCACCTTATGAACATTTCCCATGATTTAACATCAAATTCTATCCACCAAATGAAAATTTCCCATGCTTTAACATACAATTCTATCCACCTTATGAACATTTCCCATGATTTAACATCAAATTCTATCCACCAAATGAAAATTTCCCATGCTTTAACATACAATTCTATCCACCTTATGAACATTTCCCATGATTTAACATCAAATTCTATCCACCAAATGAAAATTTCCCATGCTTTAACATACAATTCTATCCACCTTATGAACATTTCCCATGATTTAACATCAAATTCTATCCACCAAATGAAAATTTCCCATGCTTTAACATACAATTCTATCCACCTTATGAACTTTTCCCATGATTTAACATCAAATTCTATCCACCTAATGAAAATTTCCCATGCTTTAACATACAATTCTATCCACCTTATGAACTTTTCCCATGATTTAACATCAAATTCTATCCACCTAATGAAAATTTCCCATGATTTAACATACAATTCTATCCACCTTATGAACATTTCCCATGATTTAACATCAAATTCTATCCACATCCACTTAACATCTCTCATGATTTAACATCCAATTCAATTGAACCTTAAATAAGCATTTCTCAAACAAACCAATGGCTTCAGAGAAGAAATAATAAAAATAAGCAAGCAGGGTTTAGAAGTCAGCGGATTTGGGGGTACTTCTTTAGATTGTTACTCCCCTATGATTATCTAGAATATAAATCACTGACTAAATAAGTATTAAGGCAAAACTATGTTTAGTCCAATGTACTTTTAGAAAAGGAATATCCAACTTCCCTTTTTATAAGGGGAGTATCAGTCTATACAAAAAGATTCCATAACCTTCTTCAGATAGTTACTCCCCTCTTTTTTTTACATGGGGAGTAACATTCTAAAGAAGTGCAGATTTGGGTAAGTATTTGAGTAACTTCTTAAGTTGAAACAACCTAAATACAGCATTTATGGAGCACCATTGACACCTTGTTCTTAGAATTTAATTAATAAATGGTTTTCATGATTTAATAAAAAAAAATCCCTGAATTTTATTTTACAATAAATAAAAATTATAACCATTAGAGTAAAATTTCATACTGATTCCTCATTACAAACAGATTTTTCTTTTAAAAAAATAATACATCAACAAATATCCTAGTCATAACTTTGTTTAGAAAAATAATTAAAATTAATGAGCTTGGTATTTAAAGCGTATAAGCTCCTGCATTCGCAATTAATACATTTAATTTCAGAAAACATTAATTACAATTTAACTTTTGAAGGAACTTAATCACAAAATTGTATTTCTCAATTTTTATATTAAATCTGTTAAGTAGTAGTAATTATTGAAATTTATAATGTGCCAAGTACAAAGTTTGAAAATATTTAACTTAAAAAAGAAAGTTTCATAAAAAAACGTTCCAATAAAAGAAAAAAAATCACAAACAGCAAATTTTATTTGAATATACTAAAATAAATTTTATAGCTATTAAAATTTTTAATTAATCTCAGATTTAATGTAAGGATTTATGTCTTAAAAGAATTTTTATTTAATAAGTTCAATTCATATTTTTGTATAATAGATGAAGGTTATTTTAAAACAGCAATTAATAGTAAAACAAGAAAGGCAAGCAATTTTATTAATGATTGAAATTAAAGATTAAAAAAAAATGGAAATGATTTTCATTGTTATGTAGTTCTTCTGTCATGTTATACTAGCTTAAATAAAATGAGCTATTTTGTTAGATTATTTCAAGAAATTATTAAATAATTTTTAACTTACCATATTTTTAAACTTCTTGAACTTTTTTGTTGAATGTAAATTTATGTAATTATTAGTTTACCCAACCCTTGGGCTAACTCCTAGTAATGTTAATATAAATTGAAAACAAGTTTGATACAAATTTTTCCACTCTTGACATTTTTTTTTTTTTAACTTTTAATTTAATTTTAATGCTGTTTATTTTTCTTCATATCCGAGTATGGGGAATACCTACTTGTATATATTTAAAACAACTCAAATTTTAAGTCTAGCACGAAATCCTCCACTCTCAAAAAATCATTCATTACATTTGTAAAACTAAAAAAGCCGGTGCTGTTTGTAGAGAAATCAATCGAGGCGTCAATCAATCGAGGCGGGGCCCTTACTTCAACATTTTTTTTTTTACAAAGATATCAACGTTCTTATGTACAAATTAGATAGTAGTCGCTCAAATGTGTAGAACATACAACTGTACTGTTTGACAAAGGGATATAATCTCTTAAGTGTGTAAATCAAGTAAAATTTTTCCACGATTCTCAACCGCACCTATCTCTTTCAGTTTAGCCATTAAATTATCCAATTGATCGTAAAAACAAAAGAAATCTACCATTTACAGCCTTATAACCACTTGAGTTAGCAATTAACAGTCGTAAAATCATCGCAGTCTAAAAGCATATTTACAGTTAACAGTTATACTAAAGATATTCTCAAAACAAACAATAACCTAAGAGTGTTAATGTCCTCCTACCCCTTTACGACTCAATAGTTGTACCACTATTTAAAAAATGAGGTGGCTATTACTGTTAGAATTGGGAAATTCCTTAAAAGGTGAGTTAGGGAAAATATATTCTCAACTAACAATCCAATTACTGACTGTTCCAACTTACAACAATTTTTCATAAACAACCACTTTTATAATCAAGCTCATTTTTAATTCTTTACCATTTGCACAATTGACCATTAAATAAACACTTTCAGCAACTTACACTTTTTTCAGCAAATGTTTAAATTGGTTGATATGGGTTAAAAGGTCAGAATAAACAAAAGCACTACAAAACAAGTCTGAAAGGAGAGGGTAAGTCCGATCGCATGACCTATAATACTTTTTTAATTGCATTGAATATAACGACAACTAGCTGTAGCACCTGAATTCGACTGAACCTTCACAAAAGTTGTTATAAACAATATTTTTTATTTTAACAAAAAATATATGTACAGGATGATTGGCGATATATGTACAAAAATAAATAGGGTGATTCTAAATATCATTGGCTACAAAAAACGTCATATAAACCATGGGTCTATTCCCAACCGTTTTCCCACAGGGTCAAATTTTATGATTTTTTTTAGATCGCATACCTTTGCTCATAAAAACACTTATTGCTCTAAAAGTATAAAAGGTAGAATAATATTTTTGGGTTCGTTGTAAAGCTGACAAAATTTCCTAAAAAAAAAAAAAAGTGTAATCTTTATTTTCATCCCCTCAAATTAAATGTCAAAAAATGTATACAAATGTTATTTTTATGAAAAAACAAAAAAATATTTTTTCTTTGGGGTTCCATAACTTAGATTAGAACCAAGCTTGAACAAGGCGGACTTCAGGAAAAACTTCCCTATTTATTAAAGTTTCTATCAATACTAATATTATTACCCATTCATATGGCGGAAATTTTTAGTAAACTTCCCTGAAAGCAAAAAAGAAACATGTTTATTGTTGCTATTTTAAACTAACAGGTGAGTAAATAATTAAAAACATATTAAAATAAGCAAGGTTGGTTTAGTATAATCATCCAAATGTCAACAATAACATCAATAAACACGTTTCTTTTTTACTTTCAGGGGCATAAACTAAAATTTCCGCCATATGAATAGGTAATAATATTAGTATTGATGGAAACTTTAGAAAATAAGGAAGTTTTTCCTGAAGTCCACCTTGTTCAAGTTTGGTTCTTTGAAAAGTTATGGAACCAATAATTTTTTTTTTTTTTTTTTTTATTTATTTCTGAAAAATTATATTTGTATAAATGTTTTGTCATGTAATTTGAAGTTATGAGAATTAAAATTACACCTTTCTTGTAGGAAATTTTGTCAGCTTTACAACGAACCCAAAATTATTATTCTACCTTTTATACTTTTAGAGCAATAATTGTATTTATGAGCAAAGGTATGCGATAAAAAAAAAAATCATAAAATTTGGCCCTGTGGGAAAACGGTTGAGAATAGACCCATGGTTTATAGGAAGATTTTTGTAGCAAATGATGTTTAGAAACGCCCTATTTATTTTTGTACATATATCGGCAATCACCCTGTATATAGCTAATAGAATCATCCTTACATCAAATTTGATAATTTAAAATGGTAATTAGTACAAAAAAAAAATCTTCACCAATAATTTACTATATGTAATTAGAATAACTACACAAAACAATTTCAGAAAAAAATAAGACTAGACAACAAAAACCCAAAATAAAGGGTTGTGTAATTATTTAGCTAAAATATAAGTAATTTATATTAAACAGTACCATTACATCCAATATTTAATTTAACTAATGAACAACTGTTACATATTATGTTAGGACCTTTTTTTAAGTCTTTATTATTTTACTTATTTTCTCTTTTTTGTCAATTCCAAACTGTGAATTTGGTATCTGGTAATGATAACCCACTTATTTTCTGTTGGTTGAATTTTCTTTTAAGCTAAAGATGTGTTCAATTATTTTGCTTACTTTCACACATATTACGCAGTATATACAATAAGAAATTATTGCGATGGCACAAAAATTCGATTCAGATGAATTTACATTTCAGTGTCCTGAATATAACAAATATCTCG
This sequence comes from Gerris buenoi, assembly GCA_001010745.2. Taxonomy (NCBI): domain Eukaryota; kingdom Metazoa; phylum Arthropoda; class Insecta; order Hemiptera; family Gerridae; genus Gerris; species Gerris buenoi. The sequence continues at coordinate 412,083 of KZ651212.1, forward strand.
AACCAATGCTCATGCAGAAGTGTGGATTCTTATGTACTAAATAAATTTAAATTAAATTGTACATACATATTTGAAAGGTCGTAAATTTGAGACAATACTAAGAAATGGATTCTACCTCTAAATTTGAAGACCCTTATATTTTTTCTCTAAAAACGATTTTGATTAAAAAAAAGAAAGAAAAAAATCTAATGTGTTTAAATGTCATTAAAAGTAAGTAGCAGAAAAGGACCACCAACTCACATGATTTCAGGCTAAGAATTCAATTCTAGCCACTTCGTTTTCTAAATTAATTTACATTTTTACTTGTTCTCCTGTTATTTTTATTTTTGGTATCATTCGAGCTTTCTTTTCCACTAGCGATTCCTTATAGAGGCAGCCAAATACTCAAATTCAAAGTCTCTGCTGTTAGGCTATGACCATGTCTTCTCAAAAGCTCTTCATTTGTAATTACTTCAAGCCAATGTATACTAAGAATCCTCTTTAAGTTAATGGTTAAAATTTGTAATTAGTTCTTATGATCTTTTATGTTTGTCTGCCATGCAGTAGTAAAGATTTTACATTTTCGAAAAAATTCTCAACTTAAGTTTATAGTGAAGACCTACAGATTTTCCTGAGTTAACACTGCTGTACAATTTTATCTGAGAACTATACAGCCAAGATATTAGAACTGTCGGTCTTGCTCTACGATTTTATTATTAAGACTCTAGTAATCTTGCCTTCTTCTGTTTATTCCCATTTCCTTTAACATAATAAAAATAAATAATTAACTAAAAATTGCACAAAACTACCTCACATTCTAAACTAATCAATATTATTTAAGTATAATTTTAAATTGAGAAAAGAAACATCCCTTTGCCTAATGAACTTAGGACAAGGGGCCAACAAAGCCCATTTCCTACTATGAATTGATAAATTAAATAACCACGTTATAAGGACTGGAAAGTAAAAACTGAGCAATTGAAGTGGGCAATCTAAAGCAAATTTACCATTTATCTTCCCTTTTTAAAACACAATAAAGTGAACATTGACTAAAATTATATAAAAAAAAAACCAAAATGCTAAAATAATTATAATAAAGTATTATTAATATTTGATGTTTTTTTTTTTATACTGCTAATTTTAAATTTCTCAGCAAAATATATATATTCTTAATAAAACTGTCTTTTCTAATTCAAATTATCAAAAACTAGTGGTTATTCACACGGCCTACAACTAGTTAAAAATATTATCATTTTAAAAACCCCTACTCTTGATCACATTAACAGGGTGAAATACAATAAAATTCAATCACTTGTTAAAAACTGGGTGTTCCTAGTAAATTTTGTAATTTTTTACCTAATTTATTTTTTTACATATATATGTATANAAGGGCTAGAAAAATGGGCCTAAACTATGACCTAATTGCTAGGGTCGAACAAATGGTACTTCCTACTAGTCTAGTGCTAGTACTAGAACCTACTACTACTGATTTTTTTTACCAACTTGATGAATACGGATCCCTTCCAGCTTCACTCGCACACACACACAGCCCTATTCAGGTATGATTCATTAAAGTATAGGTACTCAGTAAAAAATATGTACCGATTCGGTACAGAGCTTACAGAGTAAAACCATACTGCATTGACAATATATATAAAACAGGACTATATGTATAATACCTTTCATTTATAAAATGCAAATTGAAAAAAACAAAAAAAAAAACAATAAGCAATAAAATAAATAATCATAATAATATAATGGTAATATTGAAATTATTTTATCTTTAATATAAACTTGTTTTTTCTTTTATACAAAAGTATTACAAATAAAAAATTTTAAAAAAAGGAAAAAAAAAATATTTTCCTTTTTTCGGTATTTTGTAACAAATTATGCTTTGTTTTGTATTTACAAAAATAATAATTATTATTCTGTAGTAATTATAACAGTTGTTAAATTAAAAATAATAATAAGACGAAGAAGAAAGGAAAAGAAAAGCGCCAGATGGATATATAAATCAGCTTTCCTGCGATCTTCACTGGAGGACAAGACCGATCTGAAAATAAAAAAAACACATGTTGATATTATGTGGTACTACTTTAAGGTCAGAAATTAGTTTATTACTTTAGGGTCATTCAAAAAGGGTGCTCAAGACATTGCAAAAGGGGGGGGGGATTGTTTTACACCTTGCACTGCTTTTTATTCTAAATGTCTCATTTCTTTCAAGCTTCCTTGTGATAATTTAATATTTTGTTAACATAGTACACATATAGTTATACATAATATAAGGTAAAATTCTTTGATTTTGTCTTGTGTATAAAATGCATAAAATAATTGTTTAATTAATTATATAAGTAATCAAATAAATAAAACTTTTAAAGTAACCTTAATTGATCAGTGATATACAGAGACCCACATATTATGTACATTAAAAAATATTTGGTACATACATCCACATTACATCCTCACTCCCACAGATTCTCCTATTAATATGGAATAAAACCTTGTCTCTAAATAAGAGGTAACTGTGGAGCATAGTTGACGAGTCCAGAAGATAGCGTGCAAAAAAGTGTCTTGACTAACATCAAGCTTGAATTTTGTGTACAAATGTTTTAGTGTCTTTTCATCCACATATTCTTAAAAGACACGTGGTGGGGTAAGTTTGTCAGTGGGTTTAGTGATTCTCAGTTGGGTTTTCGTATTGTTCTTATTATATTAACTAAGTAAGAAAACAGACTTCTTTTTCTTTCGTTTTTATCTTAAATCTTAATGACAACTTTATTCAAATTGACACATTCAAAACATATTTTTATACAAGTGAAAATAAATAAACATTTTATTTTATCGCTCTCGCGACAGCGGGACATAGCTTGGCAATAGACATTTGAAAAAAACAAAATGGAGTCAAGGGACAAACTAACATCAACTTGATTTTCAGTCTATTAACTTATATTCTGTACTCAAAAATCATGAAAATCACATTGCCCACCATGATGGGCAAGACATGGCTACTCTCCACCGGTTTGTTTTACTCAAATGCCTATTGCCAATCTATGTCCCGCAGATGAACTCAGCTGTCCACATATTCTTAAAAGACACTAAAAGATTAACTTGTGTACAAAATTCTAGCTTGATGTTAGTCAGACACGTTTTTGCACACCATCTCCTGGACTAGAGGTTTAAAAGACATTTCTTCATCAACGTAAATTTCTCTTGTTTCTTTCTTAATTTCTTAATCATCGTTAATGAATAACAGTTAATTTCTTTCATTAATAGGTTTGACATTAAATCTGGCCTAGACACAGATGAGTCAGAAAATGTGGTATAAGAGAAATACCTGCCACAAAATATTGATAGTAATAAACTTCTGAACAAATAAATTTAAAAAGTAATTACCATTCAAACTAAAAGGAAAAACTCTTAACTCACCTGATCAGGCATTATAGGAGGACACCTCCAGTTGAAGAGGTAGTATTGTAGATTACCATCGCCAATTCCAAACTTAAGAGGCTCCAAAAATTTAACATTATCCATCAAGTCCAGAGCGTTAAATACATCAAACCCTTTCTGCAAAAGCACAACAGAAAAAAATGGTAACTTATAAATATTTAAAATTAATTGTTTATCCAAATTAAGTAACGAAGAAACAAAGAACAAAGACATTAATGCACTTTACTGTACTTTGCGAGTTACTGGTAGAAGCATTATAATAATTACTAAAACCACATTCTTGTAGGTAGTTCTCCTCATAAATGGAGAGGTACAACACTGCGTAACGCAGCAGTTTAAAGCCCAAAATCTCAATTACCATAATTGTTTTATTCAAAGAAAAGTTGTTTAATTTATAAATCATACCCACAACATAAGACAGTTTTAACAATATTGCTAAGAGATTCTCTTCCTCCACACTTGGACTCTATGATTTATATAAGTTACAAATAACCTCACATACTAATGAGGTACCATTTGTAAAGTGGCTGGAATTCTCCACCAAAGGGCTAGAAAAATGGGCCTAAACTATGACCTAATTGCTAGGGTCGAACAAATGGTACTTCCTACTAGTCTAGTGCTAGTACTAGAACCTACTACTACTGATTTTTTTTACCAACTTGATGAATACGGATCCCTTCCAGCTTCACTCGCACACACACACACAGCCCTATTCAGGTATGATTCATTAAAGTATAGGTACTCGGTAAAAAATATGTACCGATTCGGTACAGAGCTTACAGAGTAAAACCATACTGCATTGACAGGAAAGACAGGGAACAGCCTAATAGTGAACCTATTTGAAAATGATATAGTAGTCACCTAGTACTTCCTACTAGACGGGTAGGACGAACCACTTGTTCGAACCTCGCAATCAGGCCTACAATGGACCCATTTTACCTGCCCCGTGGTGGAGAGTTCCAGCTACTTCACACATCATACATTTGTACATTGTACCGCCGAAGCGAGTATGATGTGGTCATTAGTAAGCTATATAAGTGTGCATCAAAGTGTGGGGGAAGAGGACCCCTAAGGGGGTCCCCTCGCCCTACTCCGACCACGAACCATAGATACAGATCACATCTCATGACACGGATCGAACCCACAGTCAGCGTGGGGGAAGAGAACCCCTCCGTGATTCATAGATGCAACTCAGAGTATTATGGCCCGGGATCGAACCGACGACCTCGAGTTGCCTCGACTCAGTGATAGCTGCGCAGTGTCTTTAGCATCTCGGCCACCCTGGCTCCCTTGATAATGATATAATCTTATAAGATAATAAGTGTACATACGTTTTTCGCTGAGATTAGAGCATCATTCATCAAATCAATCCAAGGTGTCTTCGAAGAAACATTATAAAACGAATAGGCTGCTTTTAGGCTCTTATGAACTGCATGATGCATTACAGTGGACGGAAGAGTGTAAAAACTAACAAAGTCTGAAAGTGAAAACATAGATTCAATTATAATCTGGTTGAAATTAAAGTTAAAAAAAAAAAAAAAAAAAAAAAAAAAAAAATGAATCAGAAATTGAAAAATAAACTAATAATAGGCATTTTACCGGTAATTTCTCCATCATTTTCTACAACAAATGCGTCAACAATGTCAGTCTGGGGAAGGAACCAGTGCCTGAAGTCTTCTTCGGTAAATATTGGTGCTAATTTAAATTTGTTTAAATACTGCAACAAAGAAAATCCATAGAAATTAGTACTTGGCTTACAATTAGACTTAAAAAACTCATAAAAACGAGAACAAAATAATAAATATTTGATTTCATCTCAATATGAATGTAAGAGTTCAAGTCTATTATACAATGGTTGTAGAGTATACTCCAACCTTTTAAGGCCTATAGAATGCCTTTTTTATGATTTAAAAATCGGTGCGACAAACTTAAACATATGAATAGAAGACTGAATTTAAATTCAACAATATCTAAGTCAATCAATTTATTTTTAAAAATTTTAACAAGTGATTGTTTACACTTAGTTCTTGATTTACCGCAATATCATATTTGTTATCATCAACCTCTGAAATTAAATACTTCTAATTTATAGATTTTTAAATGAAAAATCTTCATTGGAATCATTAAAAATCACGAAAACTACAATTAGTAACCTTATATTATCTTAAATGTATACAAGGGTGGTAAGGGGAAGTGAGAGCCTTAAAATTGAAAATTAGCAACAAAGAAAGAAATACTTTTAATTCTCAAAAGCATTGAAGAAAGGATGAGCTAAGTTTATTTAATACACATAAAACACTTTTAAGAGTCCCAGAGTTGGAATCACAGAGAGGCATCAATAGATATATAAAATTGAATGATTCCCTATGTTCACAAAAGAGAAAATAAATTACACAGTCTATTTTAAGGCATAAATAATAGCTCATGACAACAGCTTGTTGACAACACCAATTCTGGTTCTTACACCAAACAAGATTAAATGGAACACACTTAATATCAAGTATAATTGCAAGCATATCCTTTCTAAGATGTATATTTATTAGATGAAATTATATTAAAAGGTGGACTCGTTTCTAAAAACAAAAATATATTGTATAATATAACCTTGTTAAACTAAGTCAAGAATACTTACATCACTAAGTAACTGATGAGCTTTGGGCAAATCTCTTTCTGTCAATTTCCTAAATCCAGGTGTCTTAGTTTGATCAGCAAGTTTGTAAAGTTTCAGGGTCCTCTGCATCGTCATATTCCGACTCAAATGAGAGAATTTCACTTCTATCAGTTTCTTTGGATTTAGCGACCTGTGCCAATACCTGTCACAACATTTTAAATTATTAGATGTATGTTATTATGGCTATTAGAAATAAAAACTAGAAAATTCTTTAGGAAATCAGATCCTCTTAGTCACTAGTATATGCACAAATTTATTCATGGCCCTAATTATTTTGTTGTTGTTGATTTATTTTTTTAAAATTTATTAAAAGTACAAACAACCAAATTACAAGGTACTGGTGTTAAAGGTACAGGTAGTTTAATTTATTTACATATTATGCAAAGAGTAAATTGACAATTTATTACTTTTCCTCACTACCTATAGTAGGAAAAGTATTGTTTTCACCAAAAAAATTTTTCCCGAGATTTCAACGGAATTATCCGTTTTAGGTGTTTTTAAGACCTCCTGAATGGTTTTCAGCATGATGTATGTATGTGTGTTATCATTGTAGCGCCCAAGGTATTTAACCTAGAGAGTTGAAACTTGGCAGAAAAATCAGTCCTTACCTGAAGTGGTGCCGCCCAGAAAATCATTTTCCGCCATCTTGAACCCAGTTTGCTGAGTCAGCAAAATTCCGGCGAAGCACGAGGCGAGTCGCGAGCGCGAATGTGTAAATGGCCATTCGCGTTGTGGGGACGAGTGGAAAAATTAGACTACGACTTCCGGCGAACCTCGAGGTGAGTCACGAGCGCGAATGTGTAAATGCGGTATTATTTTTTTTTTTTTTTTTTTTCAATTTATAAAATAAAACAAACTGTGGGCGTCATCGGCCGCCTCCTGAGTTTGGCCGCTACAGGCGGCCGCCCGCCCTGCCTGTGCGTAGCGCCGGCGCTGTGTTCAACAGTGAGCTATTGAAACAATTTTCTTAAGCTTTCTTTTTACTTTTCCTCACTACTAATAGTAGGAAAAGTATTGTGTTCACCAAACATTTTTTTTTTCGAGATTTCAATAGAATTATCCGTTTTAGGTGTTTTTAAGACCTCCTGAGTGGTTTTCAGCATGACGTATGTATGTGTCTATGTGTGTTATCATCGTAGCGCCCAAGGTATTTAACCTAGAGAGTTGAAACTTAGCAGAAAAATCAGTCCTAACCTTTAGTTGTGCCGCCCGGAAAATCAACTTTTTCCGCCATCTTGAACCCAGTTTGCTGAGTCAGCAAAATTTTTAAAAAATCTTAATAAATCGAAAATGCTCCTGATCGAATTGAAATTTGGCACGAATGTACCTCTCTGTATGACAAACAAGCCCACCAAATTTCATGTTGATATTGGCCACCATTTTGAAGTTATCAATTTTTGAATTTTTAAACTTTGACAGTTAATAATACCGAAAGTATAAATAGGATTTTGACATATAGCATATCGTTGGAACCGGAAAAAATTAAGGAACAAATATGAAAAACCCCGATGAAATTCCATTAATTAGTTTAAAAGTTGTAAGCGAATGTATTTATTTATAAGTGCGATAATTTTGATAACGTCAAAGTTAGTTTACATCTGTCAAAATACTGCCGAACTTCAAATAATTAAATAAAATATAGGTATTAAAAATTAGTTTTTTTTTAAGAATGATAAGAAATCAGTTAGTTCAAAACGGTCACCCATCCAAGTACTGACCTCGTCCAATGCTGATGCTTCCTCCTGCTGCGAAGCAGCAGGAGAGGCCACTTTAGGGGCCTCTGAAGTGAGGAAAAGATCCGAGGTACCCCGTACCCAATTTTTTTTTATTTGTTTGTATTAACTCTTACTCATTACCAAATTAAGAGAGAATAAAAAATATTAGATTTCAACAATCCTGATCTATAACATTTATTACTGAACCACCTCTAACCTCCCCTAACCACATTCCCTATGAAAGGAAAGGTGGTTGGCTGGTGGTGATTTTGAACAGGAGGGTACTTAATTAACAAGTGCCAAAAAAAATAAATAAATAAAAGCCTAATATTTATTTATTATAAAGTCTAAAGTAATTAGGTATTTAACTGAATATTTTCAAAGATATCAATTCCTTTAATGGTGTGAGAAAAACTATGTTAGACATACCACTATAAATGATAATTTATTTATCATGATTAAATTAGTCCTAACATAGGCGATATACCAACTACAAATATCCCTTAAATGTTAATTAAAACATCTTTTACAAAATTTCAGTAGAATTGCTTGTCTTATTACGTTACCTGCACGTAGCGACTGGTTTAGGAAGTACAACTCCGGCTGTGTAGACAGCCTGGAATATCCCGCAGAGATTAACTCTCCTTGTAATTTCTCTAATTAGCACTGGAGCAACTCGTTTACTCCTTAATTTCTTGTGAACGCACAGGAAATTAATCTCTACCATCTTCTGCTTCCTGAAATTTAATAATGATATTAAAATGTTTAATTAATACACCACTTAATGTGATAACTGCAGGACTCGGACAAAGTGATAACATTTACTGACTGATAATAATAAGTAAAAGGTAACAGGAAGAAGTAAAACTGAAATAAAAACATAATTTTAAACAAGACTGTGTTTATTAGGTATAGTTGAGTGATGTGACTGATATCACAGAAGAAAATAAAAATAATAATTCAAATTGCAGTTTACTTAAATTTTACTTTATTTTATTTATTTATTTAGGAAGAATACGAAATAAACCATTAAGGACAAAACTAACACTATAATATTCGTACGTGAATAAAGGTATATGATATCATGACATTTTAAATGTTCATTGTTCGTTAAAAAATTAAACTTAAAAACAAAACAAATAATATTCGAACTTAAATAATTTGTCGATGAAAGAACACGAATCATTAAAAGACTGTAGCACACTGATTTCTGATACCTGACAGCGGTATTTCGTACTAATAAGGGGAGGTGAGGTGGGGTTTACTTTCTGAGAAAAAAAAAGATGCTCACTCAAACTCCATTGCCGCAGCTCAAGTCGTTTCCCCGAAAATAACAATTAAAAATAGAAGATGCATCGATCTCGTCTTTGATCCTAATAAACCAAACAATGATAACAATAAACGCAAGCTCTGTAGTGCACTGGTATTATATGGACCTGTTCCAAGCTATTTTGACCACACTAAAGGAATAATAACATTAACTGAGATCAAATTTAGCGACGTCAGCTGTATCATTTTTTAAAATTTAGTTTTTTATTCAGTAAATCCAACAATGATGGATGGGCTATTTTAACAATACACATTGGTAAAACTATTGACAAGTTTTTTTTAAACTTTCATCAAGAAAATTTAAAAAAATTCTCTCAAGTTCACAATTCTTTAACAATATATAATGTCAGCAAATAGATTTTAACTTAAGGGGTTCAGCCCATTAATACTCATAACTGAGTTTTATTATTATTTAATAATCTAGTGAAAACTAAAGAAATTTTAGATATTTATACTAAGTAAATGTTATTTATTAACTTACGATGAATACACAGATAGAGTCGCTGGAATTGCACTAATAAAACCTACAAGGCGACCAGATTTACTCACTCGTACACCACAATGCCATTCCTTCCTCCAACCAGGTGGCTGAAGAGCCCTAAAACAATACAATTATTGGTTTAATAATATAATACAATTAAGCACCAAATACTATTGCTTTAATTTAAAATGTTTGTACGTGTGTTCGGGTCAAATCTTGCATCTGAATTTTAAAGCAGTTATCCTCAACTGATTGAATTGAAATTTTGCATACACGTTTGATGACAATAAGGATGACAATGCATGGTTAGCTAAGTGACGTCATTCTAAATCCAATAAAACAGCCCAAAATGGGGGACTAGTTATTTTGTACAACCAGATCATAATAGTCCAGGAGATAGCGTGCAAAAAAGTGTCTGACTAATATCAAGCTAGAATTTGGTATACAAGTCAATCTTTTAGCACCTTTTAAGAATATGTGGTCGGCTTAGTTCGTCTGCGGGACATAGCTTGGCAATAGGCGTTTGAAAAAAACAAACCGGCGGAGAGCGGCCATGTCTCACCAATTATGGTGGACAGTATGATTTTCATGATCCTGAGTACAGAATTAGTTAGCAGACCGAAAATCAAGTTGATGTTAGTTTGTCCCTTGACAGGTAAATACATTGATTTTTAGTAATATTTGAATAACTAACCTATCAAGTGTGAAAATAATATCGACTTAATGTTTGGTCTACTAACTAATTCTGTACTCAGGATCATGAAAATCATACTGTCCACCATAATTGGTGAGACATGGCCGCTCTCCGCCGGTTTGTTTTTNGAATTGAAATTTTGCATACACGTTTGATGACAATAAGGATGACAATGCATGGTTAGCTAAGTGTTTTTGCACGCTATCTCCTGGACTATAAAAGCTTGTTTTTTAAAAAAAAAAAAATTATAATAATAATTTTTACTATTAATTTATTTGTATTAGATCTTCTTTTATTTAGATCTTTGGGCATTAAAAACGAGTAAAAAAAAAACAAAAACATTATTTTCTTTTAATTCATAATTCCACTATATTTCACCCACACTTGTACATTTTTATTTTTTTAAAAAAAGAATTATGAATTAATAGAAAATAGTTTTTTTTTCTTTCGAAATCACTGGCCTATCTGGTTTAATATCCAAATGGATGAGACATGTTTTAAACCTATGATAACTTCAAGTAGATGTGTAAGGCTCAATTTCTATCCTAAAATGACCTTTTGCTGTGTTGACCAAAATGTTAAAGAAGCAGCAAACAAAAAAAAAAAAAAAAAAAAAAGTGTTATTACTACATGAAAGAAAAAAAAAAAAATCTGTCATTAGAAATGAGACCAATAATCATAAAAGATGAGAAGTCTTAAATTATAGAATTATAGGATCTGTGGCTTCAAAGTTGAAAATTTTGGACAAACAGAGATTGACATAAATATATTTTATTAAGATGAAACAAAGTACACAAAAATAAACATTTTTATTAAAGCTATGAATTGGTTCGAACAAAAATAGATCTTATTTGTTTTCCTTCAGAATATGCAGTTTTAAAACAAGGAAACATTTTCACTTAGTGTATTTTTTTCCTTTAAAAGTTAATAATACGTTTTTTTTAATCTCTCAAATTCATTCAGGTTTTTACACAAGTGAGAATATATGTTTGTTTTCTTGTTTGTAAGTAACTAAAGTTCAATATAAAACAAATAAATTTTAAAATTTAAAATTCAATCGTAATAATTGCCATACCATCTAAGGAAGTCAGGAGGGTAATCGAATCTAAACATGGCATCGTCATCTTCAACATAGTTCTCGGAGAGTAAAGTGTACAGCTCTTTCAATACAAAAGGATCAGTTAAGGTAAGTGTATCCCATTGGAAACCTTCTGGAAGGGAGTACGGTTCCTGTCTTATTTCCGATTCTTCTTTAGGAGGTTCTATTTCTTCATTGACTTCTATCTTTTCATCTAAACAGAAAAACAAGTGAAAATAAAAAAAAAATTATATACAAAATGAATACAATGTTAAGTATTTAAGAGGAATATCTATAATAAATTTATTTTATCTACTTACGGCAGCAAACATTAAGCATTACTTAACTGTTTTCAGGCTGGAACGTACTACCGTATTAATAAATATAAGAATACAAGACGCACTTTTTTCCCCCGTTTTTGCTTAGGGAAAATCGGGGTGCCTCTTATATTCAAGGTGCGTTTATATTCGATGCATTAATTTTTTTCCCAGATTTTTTATTCAAAAACGGGATCCCTCTTATATTCGAAGTAATACAGTATTTGGCTGATTTGTCATAAAAAAATATATTAAAAACAGGCAGGAAAGAAATCAAAACAGTCAGGGAAATATTTCTCTGCCCAGGCAGGAAAAGTGCTTACCAGTGCGTGTCATGGGAAATAGGAGAATTTTAGACGCTAAATCTGGTGGTTAAAAGTGCAAAGTTATAACTAACGTCAATAGATTAGTGAACAAATTTAGAATTCCAACAAAGAAATAGAGTTGTAAGGGTAGGATTATGGAAAATAGATTTTTTGTTTTACAATTATTATTTTTTTAATAAATCTTTTCTTTCAGATGATCTAGATTTATTAACGTCTGGCCATGGAAACCTTACATATAATAATAATTATAATTTTTAAATAAATCTATACCTTCAAGAGGAGATAATGTATCCCAACAATATCTCTTATGCGGACTCCTCCAGAAGATCTAGCTTTATTAAGAGTCTTGCCGTGGAAACCAACGGCTGCTATTATTTTTAAAATTTATACTAAATACACATTAAATAAAAAAAATAATTTAGAAAATAGTTCTAACCCATTTTAGGAACGGGTTGTGTACTCCAAAACTGATACTGTTTCTGCATGGCCTCTTCAGTTGTCTTAGCAGGTTTTTGTTGGAACGAAATGACTTCCATTGCTTTTCGAATTTCCTGAGAGAAAAAGAAAAAAAATATACGTAGACAAACAAAGTACAAATTACAACAATTATAAAAGTGGATATCGACTGTGATTTGAATTAAAATTGAGGATAGCAAAGAGCAGTTTATTTTGCAAATATTGCTGATTTAGTTAATACATATTAATAAATAGTATAATTACTACACTGTATTATCAATTCATAACAATTATTTATGGAAGAATATTTAGAATATTTATTTTATACACAAACAACCATTTATAATAAGTAAATAAACTGATAACTTACAGAAATATTCAATACTACAACACTTGTCACTCATATGATTGAGTCATTCATTCAACAACATTCATTCTCATTGTGATCTTTTAACTTAATTGTTTAGGAGAAATGGAAGGTAATGATAATCTTTTACTGATAAGAATTATTATAAAAAAACAACACTCTGTCAAATGGGACATTTGGTTTTTGTGGTCATATTGAGATAAGAAGGGTAACACTGATTATAAATACAATACACATATAATCTGGATGAAATGAAAGAAACAAATATTAAAGAAAAAAAATTGAAAGATTGTGTGAATTCTTAGTTCATTGGTATTTATTATTTTTCCTCTATGGATTTAAGTGATAAAATTTTCAAGTCATAATACACAACATTTTTTAAATTATAATAGAGACCGCAGTGTCCTCTGGAAGATCTAAAACAATTGTTCAAACTTGGAGAACAGTATAACCCTGGAAATCTGAAACCCCCAATTTATCTCTCTATTATTAAAGTGTTGGATAGACTGACAGAGGACTAAAAACATTTCCTGACGTCTGAAACGGATTTCTGTCTTGGAATTTTTTGATTCGGAGACATAATACATCACAATGGAGACATAATTACAATGCTACCTCTACCTTCGGTAAGCTTGGATAATACGGAAATAAAAATGAATGAATACAAACCTGAAGAGTGATGTTGTAACCAGCGTACGAGTCTTCAGCATCATTACCTTTGTTGTTATCATCTTTACCCTTTTTCCGCCTGTTTCTACTCTTCGAACTAAAACAATACAATAATTCAAAAATAAGTTCGGAAAAAAAAAAAAATAAATAAAAGCATAAATAAGATTTGACCATTTAAGCTTCTGTTTATTAAATTATGATTTTTAACAAGATAGGAGGCATAAAAAATATTTTTAGAATATAAATAAAATTATCACAGACATGCCTTGAAAAAGTTCTATTGGGTGAAGTTAAATTGACCTTTTTTTTTAATTTGTTTTGAAGTTTTATACAGAAACCAATAGTCATAGCATAACTATGAAATTTTAGAGAAAAAAAATAATCCAAACTATTGACAATAGCCACCTAGGTTAGGGTAAAATAATTTTTTTAGCAACAACAGGATGAAATAGTAATATTCTAGCCAGTCTGAAGATGGCCCAAAGAGGGGTACTTATATAACCTGTAGCATTATATAAATGTTATCCGTAATCTCAGAATCAGATAAAAAAAAAATTGTCCATGTTTAAAAAAAAAACACATTTTCTATATTTGATGGAATCCGTGTCCTTACTCACTGACTTAATTACCCACCTACAGGAGGGTTAAATTCAAGTAAATAAAGTGTCATGTACCAAACATTTAAATTGGAAGCAGCATTTTACATTTTTATTGCAAATATTTTACCCATACTTGTTTACCATTAACCACCTTAAGGAGGGTAACAAAGTAAATTTGGTCTGATTTGGCAAGATTTTCTTAATAGCCCACCGTTTGTTTACGTTGTGTTTACATTTTTTTAAAAAATTAATGACAATATTAACTGGGGAATGTTCAAAGATTCCTTTGGGAAAAAGGAAAATCACAACTTCTTTAAATAAAAATGACAATATCCATTAGTCTAACTATCTAGTAAAGCAAAGTAACCTTTAATCCAATAAATTTTGAACAAAAGAATAGTTCACTAGGTTTTGATAATAAATTGACATTTGGGTGGGTAACAAAGTAAAAGAGTGACAAAATTTCTATGTAGCGATTTTTTTTTTTTTTTTTTTTTAAAAA
>KZ651212.1:426754-448781 GCA_001010745.2 Gerris buenoi
AATAATAATAATAATAATACGAGGATATATTTTACAGGAGGAGAATATGTTACATTTAGATATTTCTTACAGATTGTAATGTTATATTATAACTTATAACTCTTAATTAATTGTTTTATTTTCCCTTTAACACAAATATTGTAGGTATAAGAAATAAACTTATTCCTAATTACCTAAAAAGAAAAGGTTTCTTAGTGCTTCAAAGTTTATTTTTTCCAATAACAATAAAAATTGAATTTAAGAAGCAAACTATTCCCTTTACAGCACTGTCCCAAATCTAGTTTCTTTAACTAGTTATATTTGTATGCAAATTCATTCAATTATTCCGAAGTGGCATTGACTTTTAACCACAGGGTTCATTCCTCTGCAATTAATTTCAACAAAGATCCCACAAAAATAAAATCATTAACTAAAGATTTAAATGTTTTAGCATTATCTTTCAATATATTACTTAGTGATTCAAATAAAGTTGACGGAAACCAGATTTATTTAGGTGTCTAATGACAAATAAAAAAATAAATAATAATAATAAAGCAAAGTAAAATTAAATTTAGATAAAAGTATACAAAGAATAATGGAACCATATTTTGTCAAATCTAAGTTGACGGAAGACACTGACATTCCCAATCAATAACTTCATTCATTAACTATCATTAACAACTCATTCAAATGATGTTTCAATGGGTGTGTATTTTCTCTAATACTACCCAACTAATAAAGTTTTTACAGGTGATGAAGAAAAACACCAACAAATGTTATCCATTCATGTACTGATAGATGTATAAGAACTTTGGCAGGACTAAGCCCTCTTTGTTTCTTTTTTTCTATAGCCCCAAACTAGTATTAACAGAACCTTAGTGTAACAAATGTCATCTGCAGTAGAAAATTATTTATTCAATTTTTAAGTTTTTGGTAGTATTCATACTAAGGAAAGTTTAAATTTTAATTTAAATCAAATTATAATTATTATTAACACTGGGAGACAGACAGAGAAAAATGGACTCCAGCACCGGGACTTGAACTATGGGCCTCTACCTTGTCTAATGTAGAGGCCCGTGGTTCAAGTCCTGGTGCTGGAGTCTATTTTTCTCTGTCTCCCAATGTTAATAATAATTATAATTTGATTTAAATTACAATTATTTATAACAAGAGGTTTGTTCAAGGGAGATTTCACTAAACCGAGATTCTATATAGGTCTAGATCATTTTAATTCATTGTCATTGAAAGATTTATGGTTTTAAAAAACTTGTTATTAATTTTTTAAATATTTATTTGAGGAAGTGTACCTGGAACAGTTTTAGAATAGGGTTACCAAGACCGCAACCCAAGATTTTATTCTATTCTTATAACTGTTTGGAATAATCATGTTTGGATATAGTCACGTGTTTATAAGTTGTAATATTATTATTATCCCCTAATTTAACAGGTAAAAAATTAAAGAATAGGGACTCAGTCTCTTCAAAATATCTCCATTTTGAAGTTTAATCTGGTAAAAACAGTGTTTTGCGTGCTTCGTAACCGCATTCTAAAGCTTAGCAATTTACCTAGGTCTTTTAAAAAACAATTACCCAGGGCAACAACCTTTTCTTGTTTTTTAAAATGGTTAAAATGGACGCTAGGAGAGATTTTGAATTGTGCCACAACGTCTTTTTTTAATTCTGCTTCATTCAACTGCTTGAACTATCTTTTGTTTCTCACTTATAGTTTGACATCTTTGATGACAGGGATTTTCTAAAAATGGGAGAGGAGCCAATGAATTCTCAAGATTTTGACAGCTCGAAGGTTGGGCCAACCAGGCAAATATAAATGTAACTGGATAACCTCAATATAACCACCTAGTGGTTTTATTTTTTCCCCTCACATAAGTTGGCTAACCTGAGTGTCACAAAACCCTACTTTTCTTAACAATGCCATATTTGTTTATCAATAACAAACAAGAATCAAAACACTACGCATTATTAAAAAATGCAGCAGGAAAACAATGGGTAGAAACTGTAGGAATATAATTAATTATTAAGACATAAGGCATGATTTAACTGATTTCATTATTGCATAGAATAGAGGTTAACATGGAGTCAACATAAATTTGTTAAAACATTATATAAATGTTATCCGTAATCTCAGAATCAGATAAAAAAAAATTGTCCATGTTTAAAAAAAAAAAACATTTTCTATATTTGATGGAATCCGTGTCCTTACTCACTGACTTAATTACCCACCTATAGGAGGGTTAAATTCAAGTAAATAAAGTGTCATGTACCAAACATTTAAATTGGAAGCAGCATTTTACATTTTTATTGCAAATATTTTACCCATACTTGTTTACCATTAACCACCTTAAGGAGGGTAACAAAGTAAATTTGGTCTGATTTGGCAAGATTTTCTTAATAGCCCACCGTTTGTTTACGTTGTGTTTACATTTTTTTAAAAAATTAATGANATCGAGGTTTTATTAAGCCTTTTTTATGATTAATAGGGAGGTTTCGTTATATAGAGGTTCGCTATATTGGAACTTCCTCTGCAAGTATATGAAGAAGTAAAAAGAAAGTATATGAAGTATATAAAAACAAGAGACATAATACTGAACTACTGAAAGAAGTAAAAACTACAACAAAGAACTATAATATTGAACTACCTCATCAAACTAAGATTACTTATACTGAAACTATTTTAAAGAACAAATTGAAAAATCATTCAAATATTTTTGAAGAAATAGAATTCCAAATAGTATTTTCATAATAATATAAAAATATCATTCAACAAATGGATAAAATTTATCATTTATGTACTGTAATACCACAAATATTTATTCAGAGTAATAATGACAGAAATGGTGTACAAAAATAATAATATTATTTTTGATTATGGTAATAAATATGAAACAATAATGAATATATCATTAATTCATAGAGAACTTTTAAACAAATAAATATCATTCTACTACCAGTTTAAGCAGTAGATGTACAATAAATGGTTTGATGGGTGTATAATCAATTTGAATGGTACTAAATAACTACTGCCTGCATATAAACGAATAAATACTGTCTTTAATACACTCCCAACGTCCCTTGCTTCAGCCTCAATTGGTTGTTTATATAAAAAGCTTGGGAATAACTACATAATGAAACATTAAATTGGCACTTTGAAGGATACAATTTGCATTGAAACGTCAAGTGAATTGAGATGGGTATATAGTAAACATATAACATTTGAGGCCGAATAATCTTTAACTAAACTTTTTTTTGGTCTGTACTTAAATAAATTAAGCATATTTATATCGATAAAAACTATTATAATGACAAATTAATTGAGATATTCCATAACATTGGTTAGCATGCATACGCCGGGTAATAATAATAACTTACTGACTTTAAATGCTTACAAATAGCGGGTTAAGTTATTTTTTTAATTAACTGAGTTCAGTATCTCACAGTATTAAATTTACAAAAAAAATACAGGAAATTGTGCGGATTCAAGTCGAAAGCAGAGGAAATTAAGTCACTGATAATTAATACGAAGAACCTCATGGCTCTGAATCAAACAGGAAGAGAGGGTGGGGCTCATTAACTACTTTTAATCGTGATATTATTAAGTAAAACTAATTTCGACATTGTTTTAAATAGATTCACAGGGCAAGCGATGTTACATCAAACAAACCGCAACACACCGAATCTGCCGAAATAGAATACGAAACCGAAAGCATGAAACTAACTTTAGAGTGCTACCGTAAAAGTAAATACCTTTTAGGCTTCGTTTCTTTCTCCTTGATCTCATTTTTACTCTCTTCGTGATTCTGAGGTTTACCATCCATATTGAGGAAATTGGAATAATTTAAAAATAAAATTTAACTAATCAATTAAAATCGACTGCTTACTTGCAGGATGTCCATCAGCTAATTAAACAGGTGAACTAACAAAACAGAGAAGGAATTTACTAAAAACAATGCAGCCACAAGCTAATGATAACCCCTAGACTGCCACACACGAACAGCCCGACCAACTTGACAACTTGACTCTTGACTACATAGAACAACTATTTCCCATTAATTTGACTTTCTCATTCCTCATCGCCAAAACCTCAGACCTCAAGACAAGCGAAAAAAATGTCTCCGCCAAATATTCTAAAAAAAATAATAAATAAAATAATAATAATAATATAGCAGATTTGTCTCTACAAAAAGAAATCATTAAATAAATGTTATTTTGAGCCATTAATAAATAGATTTTTGTTGTTTATTTGTAATGATATAAACATATATGTCCATATTAATAAGCACTTATCTCTGACATTTACCGCTGGTAATATTTTTTTTGGGGGGGTATAGTCAGCACTACCGAAGCCATTTTTATATTTCATTTCTAATTCTAATGTTCTGAAATATATTCACATATCTATAAAAAAAAATAAGAATAAAACTTTCCAACTATAATTGTGATAGATCTTGTTATTGCTATTTTTTTTTAAAAATTAATCTCTAGGATCATACAAAACCTTCAACTTCACCCGCAATACAATAAACTTCCCTGGTTTAACGAATGAAACTGGGTATACTTCTGTTTCTGTTGTAGTTTTGTTTTGTGTGTTCGTGGTCGTGTGTTGTGTTGTGTAAAGTTAAGAATTGAATAAAATCATTCGTTTACTTTCTGTATTATTTTCTTTTGTAGTAAATAATAAAGTTTCTTCTCAACTGCTCTCAGAAATATTCAAATATGTCTGTTTATCAGGCATGTAGTTGTTAGTTATTTGTGTAGAAGTTAAGTGTTTGTTGTTTTTAAATTTACCTTACTATTTACATCGTTCACTCGCCGGTATGGAAACAAACAATGTTCTTTCAGATTTCGTTACGATGCGAGAAAATTTTCAGGTTGGTGGTATAAATAAATTTGTTTTTTTTATTTCAGGTGTAATTTATCTTTTAAAAATAACCAATCGAGATATACCTCTCTTACATTATATTTCTTAAACTTAGCCATAGCTTGAACTTATTTATTCGTGTAAAAATTTTAACTCTGGCTTTTATAAGGGTTCTATCTGCACAATATGGGGATAAATTCCTAGTTAAGAGTTAAAAGTATTCCAAAATGAGTTTAATGTTTAATGAGTTTTATGTGTAATATTGTAAACAAGGCTAGCATTCATGAAAAAATCTCTAAAATTGTGTTCAAATTAGGTCATTATAGACTATAATAAGTGAAATGAAAGATCGGTTACACTGCAGTTATACAGCCTCCTAGGAGAAAAGTGGGCAAATTTACTGCTTTGAAAAAGAAATAGAATGTCTTACAGTCTGCACGCAATTAGAATTAGTGCGTTGACAGCGCGGGAAAAACTAGCAAATGGAGTGAGGAGCTAATGAGAGCTTGAGATTTTTTCCCGGACAAAAGGTTGGGCCAACTAGGCAAAGATAATGTCTCTAGTTGAGGGGAGAGGCCCTCTGGATAACCGTACGAGAAGGCTTCATAGTGGTTTTATTTTTTCCCCCATTGAGGTTGCCAATTCGTGTCACTCAATTTCCCGTGCTGTCAACGCACTAATTCTAATTGCGTGCAGACTGTAAGTGTATAAATCAAATGCAATTGTAATGACAAGCGATTTTCGCCTGTATGGATCACTGCAGATTAGCCAAAAGTTCTTAAACTGGAGATTAACTGTGTAAATCTTACTCAGAATGTATTTTAACACTCTTAAATTTTTGGGTAAAACTGAAGAATACGGTGCTGTGAGGGGAAGTGAGAAAAGTGTGCAGGTCTTTCTGGAATGTATTATTTTGACAAAGGGATATAAACTTTCCTATGTACAAATGCATATAGTCACTCAAATATATAAATCATACAAATGTACTGTTTGACAAAGAGATATAATCTTTTGCTGCCAAGCGATTCTCGACCGCACTGTGTATCTCAGTTCAACCCATTTTTGTCTTATGATCTAAACCATTTTATTTTTTTAAGTTTTATTTTTACTCTTTTCAGAGAGGCATTGAAGAATACTTTAGTACAAAAAGTGCGACTAATATCATTAAAATTCACAAAGAAATCCATGCAAGGTAAGTACTATTTGATAATTATAGTTTTATTTTCCCCCTCGGCTATGCCTTGGGAGCTAACTCATTTATTTCCCTCGGCTGTAAGGCCTCGGGAGCTAGTGAAGTTTTCTCCTGAGGCACCGCCCCAGGAGAAAACTTAACCTCGAGCAGGAAAACATACTTTCACTGTATACGGTGTTACCACAAATACAAAATCTTACCCTTGTTGCGTTAATAACTATAATTCTTATGATAATATCCACATCGCTTCCAGTGTGGCAGCATTATCCATTTGCTTTTTTGTACTTTTATTAATATCTTTTATTAATAAAACTAATATTTTTGTTTGATTTTATTTTTTAGTGAAGGAGACAAGAGGATGGCTTTGGAGCAATCAATAAGAGACAAATTTCTCTCGATATGGACTAATAATCCTGGTGATGTTGACAATTTTAGGAGGGTCATCTCTATGTGTGTTTTACTTGCTCAAAAAGAGTCTTTAGCTCCTGTCATGCCCGTTACTTTACTCAGCGACATGTTTGACACTGTCACTCTCTCCGTAGCCGAACAACTGTTTGAATATGTCCAGGAATTACTGATAACTTGGAAGAGTGATTTGTTTTTCGCACCGTGTAAAAATGTGATTCTTCGGATGTGCAATGGTAATACTGCTTATTTATTATTAATGCTACTGTAACAATAAAAATAAGATTAAGAATGCCATTTATTGTTTTATAATACATAGTTTTTTACAATACATGACTAAAATTAAAAAGATGTATTTTTATGTCCGTAAGATTAAACATTTTAATACTAAATAAACGTATTTCTGATTAAAGATTTGTGATTGACAGTCATTAGAAAGTATACTGGGTGGCCCCAACTAATCATGTGAAACATGAATGGCTCTAAAAATGGTTAAAAAATGGGCTGATTCTGTGGCTCCAACGGAACAAAAAATGTCACATACAATTCAGCTAGAATGTACAAAATGTTTATTTTACAGGGAATACATTATAAAGCATTGATTAGACTTTTTAACTCTTTGTGGTATTAGGTATAAACCCTAAGGGGGAAAAAAATATGTGCTTTCCAATCAATTTTAATTGTTTCATTTGTAATGTCAATAAATATAAATACAATAAATGAAATTAACTTATTAATTTTGTTCTAGATTTGCTTAGACGACTACCAAGAGCAAAGAATACCAGGTTTTGTGGTCAGATACTTCTCTTTTTGGCGTTGTTTTTCCCCTTTTCAGAAAGATCTGGTGAGAAACTTTATGCTTTATGTTACTAATTAGTTAGTGAATATGATAGTGCAGGAGATAGGGTGCATAAAAGTGACTGACTGGCATCAAGCTTGAATTTTTTGTATGAGTTATCCTTTTGTTGCCCTTAATGAATATGTTGCCGGCTAACTTTATCTGCAGAACATAGCCTGTTAAAAAAAGATACAGCCAAGTGGAAAGCCGCCATGTCTCATCCATTTTGGCAAGCAATCTGATTTCCATGATTCTGAGTACAAAATTAGTTAGTTGACCAAAATGTAAATGTGACTATGTATGTAGCATATAATATTTAAGTGCAGTTTTTGCACGAGTTTCATACGTACTTTATCTACGTTTGTTACATTTTAATTATAAATACAGAAAAAAAACTTCCTGTATGTAAGCTCGTATTTCTCTTTTGATAAAGATGGCATTAATTAATTAGTTGTATTTTGTGCCGAATTAATTATTTCAGGAGGAGTATCATTCTTTACATTTTTGTCATAATTAATTAAATCAATTTTTTACTTTTTAAATAGTTTTTTTTTTACTAAAAACTGGATATAAGCAGTCACTTTAATGTTTAATTGCTGCAATGCAATAACCTTGTTTATTTATTTTTTTGCTTTAATGTTTAACGATTGCTTTTGTGTTTGTTGTGTTGTTACTTTAAACTAATTTGCTGTGTGTGAACAATCACGCTAATTAAGAAAAAGAATTCTGAACGATAATTCTGAACGCCCATGCCCAATGAACTCAACTAAGAAATAATCATTTTCTACGCATCTAAACAGAGATAAAATGTTTATATTTCTTATCAATTGTATCAGTCTTTTACCTCTATCACAAATATGTACATGTAGCACTCTCTTGTTGCAGGTCTTAATATCATCAGTGAATTCAATTCTGAAAATGTTACTAAGTACAATGACAACCCTAACATCAATCTGGAAGGAGATGTGATAACTTCAATTATTCCTGAACAGTTGTAGGTTTTTTTTTATCTATATTTTCATTTATTTAATTAATTAATTGAAAATCAATTTTTAAGTTTTTGATAGTATTCATACTACGGAAAGTTTAAATTTTAATTTAAATCAAATTATAATTATTCTTAACACTGGGAGACAGACAGAGAAAAATAGACTCTGGCACCGGGACTTGAACCACGGGCCTCTACATTTCCATTCTACATTCCTACATTCTACTCCGGCGCTGGAGTCTATTTTTCTCTGTCTGTCTCCCAGTGTTAAGAATAATTATAATTTGATTTAAATTAATTAATTGATTGATTAACTTTTTGTCACTCATTAAACTAATGTTTCTTAAAGTTTTTTAATACTGTGGAATTCTCAAAGTTGGAAAACATGTTAAAATACTAATGATTCAATATCATTATTATTATATTTTATTTTATATGTAGTGATACTACATCCATTGCATTTTTAAAAATGTAGTTAAATTACTTAATTTATTATTATTTTAATAATCTAATTTAATTATTCTTTTCATTTAGGACTTCAAAAATGAACAATGATTTTTACACAAAATTTTGGAGTCTTCAAGAAACATTTCGGAACCCTACGCTTTGTTATAATGAAGCAAAGTGGAAGGATTTTGTTGAAGTAAGTCAAAATAATTTAAACATCCATATCAACTCATTTAAAATGTTACAGTTTTTGGATTAAGAATTATATGATATGTTTTAATCTATTTATTATTTATGTATTTATTTTTTATTTTTTAGAACTCTGAATCAGTGTTGAAGTTATTCTCCAATTGTAAAACGGAAAAAAGTGCGAGTTCTAAAAGTAACTCTAAGGCTCATTTAAGAAATCAGAGCTACTCAATGAAATATTTAACCTGTGAAAAATTACTTGTACTTCAACTGAACGATATTAACTTCCGGAGAGTTTTATTCCTTCAATATCTCATACTGTTTCAATATTTAAGGAGTTTCGTCAAAAGTAGACCGTAAGTATCATCTTTTTTTTATTTAAAAAAAAAAAAATAAATAAATAAATAAAATCCTGCTGCCTGACGAATTAAATTTATTCTTATAAAGTTTGATTCCATAAAAGTGAAACATGAAAACACCAATTCAATGAAATTGCTCATTAACTTCTTCAACTTTTTAAGCAATCTGAATGGCTCTATGGAAACATTAAATTAAACTGTGCAAACAGGTCGTTTTCTTTTTTGGTGTAATGGAAGGTTTCAGCTGCATTGGTTGTGTTTATGTTTTGAGCTACTTTTTATTTATCCCCCCCCCCCCTGGTGATTCAATTAGATTGCTTCGTCTAAACAGTATAGAAGCGTTCAATTAGTTTGAAATTGTGACGTTCAAACATATGGAGCAACGGAATTGAACCTTCTATATGCACCTCAAAGCAGCTACACCACCTGCATATAGCTACCACACTAATAATTTTTGTTGATCAGTTATTTTTATGTCCTGTTATGTTAGTGTCTCCTGGTCAAAATAGATTGAACATTTCAAAGACTAATTAAAGACCGTTAATGCGTCACTGCTTGTTGCAGTAAAGCAAAGCAAAATCAACCTAGAACTCAGGCACCTAACATGTACGAAGACTATATATATATTTTTATAAATTCTTCAAAAACATAATCTTAGATAAATAAATTCTTTTTATTAAATTGAATTTCTGAAAAAAATATTACTGATCAAGAATCATCCAGAAACCAAAATCTATTTTAAATTCTGTTTGAATTTTTGGTTACAATAATTTGCAGTACTTTATCATCTTATTTTCATATGTTCAGTAGGACAACTATTATTAGAAACAACAATAATTTTGAGTATTCTTAACTTCTTTTCAATTTGTCTCAGGGAAACCTACGATCTGAATGTCGAGCAAGTGGAATGGATAAAGAAATCAACTTCTACCTTACAGAGACTCTGCCGAGAATCTTCACCTGATGGAAACAAGTTTTTCAAATCAATTCAGAAAATTCTCGAGGTTTGTTTCCTTTGTTTAAGTTTTAATGAATTTTGTAATTATCTTTTGGAAAAGCTACGACTGAATCCTCTTCAAAAATAGGGGCTAGTAATAAATGAGACAAATGAGACTAACACCAAGAGCATGGTCCTGTCAAGAGAAAGAGTCGAACAGGTGTTGACTTTAGGAAACGAGAGGGTAGGGAAAATAGCTACATTCAAATACCTTGGTGTGAAAATCAGGCAAAATTAAAAATTGAAGAAGAGTTCAATGCCAGAATTGGATCTGCCAGTAGGTTATACGGTCGATGTAGCATACCTGTGCCGTGAATTATAGAAACGGAACAGATAAATACAGGCAAATATTATATATGATTCAAGTTTTTCCTGTATATTAATCAGAATTTATGGATACATTTTTATTTGCCAAAATGTTAAGGAAACATAATTTTTTTTTTTCCGGGGGCTTTTACACCCGAAGATTCAGGCCACTTAGGTGGGTCCATAGAACAAACCCGGGTTAGAGACAGAAATCTTCACACTTGTGTGAAGATGAGGTCGGTAACCATGACTCCTCTCACGGTTGTAATACAACCAGGAGTGTCATCATAATGGTTTCCAGGCCGAAACCTGTTGGCACCACTCTTTCGAGGAGCTTCCCATTTATTTAAACAATGCTGGGTTGACATTGAGCGGGGGGGTCTGGTCTGGGAATCGAACCCAGAGCTGTGGTTAGAAGCGTTTACCCATCCATCTACTAACCCTGCTTGAGGCTGCTTAACTTGCATTATCACACAGCAAGCTCGCTAGCCTCTGAGCCACCCAGGCCCCAAGGAACACGATATATGAACTATTTTCACCACAGGGCAACCACAAAAAACCTCCTAGGTACTCGAAAGGAATAGCTGCCCCTGAAAACCTATGGTATCTATAAGATCCCCTGTTGCCGTGGAAAATCCCACATTGACCAGATAGGCAGACTCATATCGACAGAAACTACTGACATTCATTATTCTCAGAGGAGTCAGGCCACTACAGAATAGACAGGGATGAGGGAGAAATAGAGAAATACCCAAATAATTTTAACAGGGGAGGTAGTTTGAAGCTATCCTGGTCGAGGAAACACCTAATCTTCACACTGACTACAGGCACTGAACAACACCTATCTTCGAATACAGCCACCCTAGTCCCTAAGGTTAATGAAAGAAATGATGCAACAAACACCAAGCTATATCCTCAGCCTATGGACTTGATTTAAACCCCTGAACTTGTCCAAAACCTCCAGTTAACACTGTTACCTCACCAGATGTGACTCTCTCCCAACATATTGAGACCAACTGCTAAAGCCTACTAAATACTATACTATTCCATTTCATAATTTTCTCGAAAAACAATTGCGTTCCATCGACCCATGTTAGAGGCTGAAGAGGATAACCAGTTTCAGCTGTATAAAGCTATTGTAGAGAAACAGTTACAGTAGGGCCAAGATGAGCTTTAATTGTGGCAGCATGGGGAAATAAAAAAATAAAATGAGTAAGAACTTGGGATTTTTTACACCTAGAAGGTCAAATATGAACATCTTGAACTCTAATTTGCTCTTCCCATGCTGTGTCAGAATTAAAGCTCATCTTGATTCTTCTAAGGGTCGAGGCTAGAATAGTCAATACTCTCAGAAAGATCCAATCATTTTGAAATTAGAACTAATCTTTATGTTAAATGAATATGAAAAGTTTTATAATTTAATTGTTTGCACCAAATGAAAATTTTAAATTAATAAAAAAATCTTTATTATTATCGATGTATACCTTTTTTCGACTCGCTTGCTACTAACATTAAATTCTTAATTTATTTTGAATGTACAGTAGAGTCTCGTTAATCCGGGTTTAACGGGACCGGACCCAGTCCAGATTAAACGGAATCAGTTTTAATGTGTCTGTAAAACAAGCTTTATTAGGGTAAAACTATTAAAATCGAGGTTTTTATCGTAAAAATTACTTCTATTAGTCTTCAAAACATGGGCAACATAGGTCCACTATTTAAGTTAAGAGCTGTTCTGTCACCAGTCCAAATATCAAATAAATGAATATAAAATGACAATCTATTACGCAGGTGGCAGATATAGAAATGACTTCCTGAGAAACAGGCTGTGTTCCGATATGAAATTCGATGAGCGATAATCATTTCACAAAAAGTTGAGACATTAGACATTGTCGGCTTGGCAAAATTTCATGGAACTGTGTTGAGCCGCCGCTACATGTTTCTTAAAACCCTTCACCATCTCAGTCACATAAAATTGTACTTCCTGGAATACACTTCCTTTATATCTTCCGCCCTACATTTCTATGGAACTGAAACAGATAATGTTCTTTCTTATTCTTAAATCTGTTAATTTTTAACGAAAATACCGGGGTATTCCTTGTGTTAGACTGTTTGAATATACACCTATAAACTATACTAGGAATAATTTGATACATTTTAATAGACAATAAAAGCAGAAACTCCAATTATCGTAACAATTAATAAATCTTAGCAGGCCCTGGTTCCAATTTGTAAATAGTTTAGCCCGTCCGGATTATACGGATGTTCGGACTAGCGAGGTCTGGATAAACGAGACTCTACTGTATATAGTTTTTTTTTTTCTTTTAATATTTTAGAGAGATAGCTATTGGAATAGATGGAAGAATGAAAGTTGTCCTGCTTTGAAAAGGAAGAAAGCTACAATTTCAAAAGATCCTCCAAAAGTAGCCAAGTTTAATTTGAAACATAGTTTGGCTGATATTTACCAAGAATCTAAAACTACTAACAAAATGGTTACTAATATGTATGTATCATTTCAATTTTCTTTAAATATTATGTATTATCTAATTTTAAATATTTTAGCTTTAAAAAGTAAATGATAGAGAGCTTTGACAAGGAATAAGTATAAAATTCCTTAAATAAGTAACAATTTATTAATTTAATGTAAACCCTAGTAAAATATTGGCACTTCTTTAGATTGTTACTCCACTTATAAAGAAATCAGAGTGGAGTAACAATCACAAGAAGGTGTACGGAGTATTCTTCTTTAGACTGTTACTCCCTTTATAAAAACATAAGTGTGATATTCCTTTGTCCCAAAGTACACTGGAATAAACGTCACTTTTTTCTTAATAGTTACTTTCTTAGTCATTTATATTCTAAAAGCACATAGGGGAGTAACAATCTAAAGAAATAATAAAAAAATAGTGATGTGGAAAGGACCCTGTAAAATTGTATCTTTTTTATATGGCCTCAATCAATACATTATTCCTTGCTCAATATAGCTATTATGCTCTAATATGGTTTTTAAATGTAAGTTCATAGTTTAACATAGATCTTCAAAATAGCTTGCAAAGTTACCTGGCTTTTACGCAACTTTTACTAGTACTTTGTGGAGTCTCATTTTCACGTTATTTCTCGAAAAAGTGAAAGGTCTTAGAGGTAAAACTTGTTTTAATATTTGAAGATACTACCTTTGTGTAAAAACCAAGTAGTTTTATAGTCTTTTGCCATTTTTATGGTACTAATATGATCTTGAAGATGGTTTCATCTCTTAAATGATCCGTGTCTTGAAAGGTTTATAGTATTAGGACTAGAATTACTCATAAACCCTGTCTATTTTATTATTACTAATAAATGATCAGATTTGATCAAGTAAATTGTCTGAACTTCAGGCAATAACTCTTTGAAAGAAATGTCATTTCTGAACACCAGAAACCCAAGAACCTTATCTAGAATTCTAGTGATTTTTTGAGACTATGATTTTAACAAATTTTTAATTATTAAATTTTTTAGGCCCTCGGGATTACAATTATAATGAAGTTCTAGGTCTTCCAGTGGTCACCATTTCTTGAAGGTTGTACGTCCCCAAGTTTTGCTCCTAATGCTAGAAGCATCTTCTGGGATGTTCATGGTGTCCTTAGCTTAAGCTGGTGTGAACCGTCATTTGCCTGAAGTTTCCTATCTAAAAGTTCATTAACATTTTCAATTTATGATTTCAGAGGTAACAAGCATAGAGAGTGGACAGTTAAAAGTGATTATTTAAAGCAATGTAAAACCTTTCCAAATCACCCTAATCTTAAAAGCAGAATTGAAGATATTGTTTTAGAAGCTGATCCAGCTGCTCAGATTGAAGAAAAATATAAGTATGTTCTATCTTAAATTTATTAGTAATTTATTCTACTTCATATTTTCTGTATATTGTCTATAATTTTTTTTAACATAACATTCATCTCTCAATTAATTTTTTGGTGATTATTTGTGCAGGAAAGTGAGTAATATGAAATTTATTTGGCAAACATTGAAGCTTTATCATCAGAAAGGACCTCCGAGATGTTTTAATTCACCAGCTCAAGCTGTACCTAACAAAATACCTGAATATGTTGAATACATGTCTAAGCAAATCTCTAGAGATATCACTTTCGTGAGTAACAATCTATACACTAACTATAATATTAGATCATTACTGTAGCTGATAGAGAGATCTGTGACTTTACATCTAACTGATGTGATCGTCAGTGTGAAACAAGCATGTCTTACCATGGTCAATCTATCACCATGGGTTTGGTGCAGAAACATTGATTTAGTGGAGTTCATTAACCTCATGACTCCACCAATCTCCTCCTAAGGTATGTCATCATTTGTAACATGAACTCCATCCCTGGTTGTTAAATTGGATATGATGGTTTTTGGAGTGTTTCCAAATGGCTTTCAGGCAGGCATAAGCTTTAGCTATCTTAACTAACTGATCTTATAAGTTAGTGGTTCCTATCTAGATTCTTTTGCCCTTATATAAAACTTAGAACTCAGGTGTGATACTTCGGACACCAGTCCGGAATGTCCAGTAATCCCCTCCTGACCCCCTCCACTCTTAGATACCCTCTCCCTTATAAGCAGGGCTGGATTTAGGAAGGTGCTAATCTGTGCTCAAGCACAGGGCGGCAATATTTGGGGGGAGGCAAAATTTATAATATTATTGTTAAGACTTTATGAAAATAACACACACATATAACATAAAAATAATAAATATTTAATCACTGCACCGCTACAAACGGTTGAAAGATCATTTTCAGTATTAAGGAGGGTAAAAAACTATTGGGGCGGCCGCTCCCTCCACCCTCACTTTCTGAAAATTTAACTTAACAATTTTGCTTTGAACACTGTTTTTGTTTAATTTACTTTTCGTGCCTACTATGATGCTGTTAAAAAAATTCTAAACGTATTGAAAACATGACATAAAATTTTGTTTTAACTTTATTTACGAAATATTTAAATTTCAAATAAAAATCCCAAGGATTAACCATCAAGAAAATTAGCCTCAAATGCTTTTGAAACACAATTTTTCACCTAGATTTTAAAAGTTTTACCCGGACCCCGCCTTTTGGTGGAGGGTATGGACTACCTCCAAAACCCCCAAATTCAATTAATTGTTTATAGTTTTCATGAAAATTTTCAAAAATGCCTAATATCTAAAAAAAAAACTAAATGAGATAGAGAAATTAGTCTAAGAAAATAATTAACTATAATTTCCAAATTATCAGCTGCTAAGTATCTTTTAAGTCCTGTTACAATTCAAAATTTGATGGATATTTTAAAATATGACCACGAAAATCTTGAGCTTTCTACTCTTAATTTAGTGATGCTAGAAGTGTGGCGATTTCAGGAAAAACTCCTGCTTTTTATAAGCTTCAAATGGTATAATTAAAGTTTAAGATTAGCGCACTAGTTTTTGAATAATGGTAGATTGAATGTTACCAGACATGGAGTTTTTTGGTCAGGATCACAACCAATTCTTGTAAAAATACAAAAAAAGGTTTCCCCGAACGAAACCACAACACTTCAGGTTTCTTATAGGGAATTTGATGCTGAACAAAAAAGTTTCTTTAAACATGGATCCGGAACAGCTTCGTTTTCTAGAAATTTGCAAAAATAACATCACTTTTGGAAGTTTATCCATACAATTCTCAAATACTACGCTTTTTCCCATAATACTCTTTGAAGCAAATCTTGTAGATGTTCTAATTGCATTAATTTTAGCTCTACAATGGATTGACTAGTAAAGTGATAGGGACGTAGAATTTTGCTGAAGATCAGGGGTTTGTCGTACAGCTCTGGGAAGGGTGTCATTCAACGAAAAATTATATTCTTTACAAGATTTTCTTTAAAGTGTTTTATGGTTAGAAGTGTAGTATTTGAAAATTTTAATGAATAACGTCCAAAAATGGTGTATTTTTTAAATCATAGCTTGTTCCCTTTTGTATCAGTTATATAGTTATAGGTTACTGTATGAGACGTAGTGGGTAGTGTATTATGAAAGGGGGGGGGGCAAATTACTGGTAGCACAGGGGCGCATAACTTCTAAATCCGGGCCTGCTTATAAGATAACTAAAAGAGGGGGAAACTGGGAAACACAAGGGCACTAGGGTAAACAAAAACAAACTATCAAGTGTTGTTTGTTTGTTGTGCGTTTACTCTCATATCTCACATAATAAAAGCTAGTTTTATTGTGTCCTGTTTCTGTTTTAATAATTTAATAATTATTTATTATTAAACATCCAGTAATCCAATATTGCCATAGCTCCATGTGCTAGATTAGAGAGACTCAACTGTACTTTAGTTCAGCTTAAATTATGTATAAACAGCTAACTAGTTACGCCTTTATTCATTAAGTTGTATATTATGTTTTTTTATTATTTTCTTTTTACTTGTATCTAAAAATTATATTATTCTTTCAGAAAGCCATACAGGCAAGAATTAAGAAGCAAGCTGGAGAGCTAAAAGCTAGACAAGAGCCGAAAACATCGAAAGATGATAAAGACAAAGAGGGTTCGAAGTCGGATTCTGAAGGCAGGCTTAAAACTGACCACAGTCCTATCAAAGAGGAGGAGGAAGAAGAAGAAGAAGATGATGATGATGACAAGATGGAAGTAGAAGCTGTAGATTTAGAGGAAGAAGCTACAAGTGAGGAAGAGGAAGCTGGCTCCAGTGGAAAAGAGTCTGACGAAGAACCGGAAAATGAAGAAATGGAAACCGAAGAAACTTCCCCAACTCATACTAATGGTAAAATTAGTCAACCAATCATATAAATATTGATATTAAATCAATGTTAGTTGTTTAACTATATCACATAAGTGGGCAATCAATTAGAGTGCTGTCAACAGGGGTTCCTGGTAGCATTAATATCATTCCTGTTTTGGAAGCTTGAGTCCTGGCCCCTGCAAGTGGCCCCACGCTTGGTGTTTACTTAACATCGTGATATAAGTGGAGTAGCATCCATCTGGTTGTGAATGCAACTATAATACCTAATTTATATAGCATTTAAACATACATTTATTTATAAATAATTTTATTGATTGCAGGTGAAGTTGAAACTAAAAGCGAGTGCAAAAAAGACAAAGTTGCAAAAGAGGATCTTGAAAAAATTGCTAAAGAGATTACTGGTGATTGGAAAAAGGTCGGAGAGAAGCTTGGCTACAAATCTGATGAGGTTTAATTTTTATTCTTTTGTATGGTCTAAAAAGCCTACTCTAATAAAACCCTGAAGTTTTTAAACTTACATCTGCTATTTTGTAGATTCACTGCATTGGATTTTATTTCAATGGTACATATGGTGCTGGTAACCTGGGGCATAGGGTCAAGGGCTTGTGGCCTAAACATGGGGTAAAGGGCCTGGAACAGGAGACCAGTTGCCGGAAGTTTTTTTTGTTGTTTTTTATATAAGATAACTAGTCTTCCCCCCGTGCTCCGCTAGGTATTAGTAATTTAATTGTCGTGTAGGTAAAGAGAATGGAGTGGGGGAAGATAGAAAAGTGGTAAGGGTGGNTCATAATTTCTTTTTATTAACTTCCTTCTTTTTCTTAGTAGTTTCTTTATTTCCAGGGGTAAAGTATTTTTATTTTCTGGTTTATGTGATTCGGCAATTTTATCAGTCGCAGATTTTAGGGATAGTCTAATTTTCTCTTCTAGTGTTTCAATATTATCCTCCTTTACTATATCTTTAATCCCAGACTCTATTAACACTTGTTCATATGCAAGGTCTACTCCATCTATAATATCCACCTTTTTCCCTTTATTCCACAATCTCACACAGGTTTTTATTTTTAATTTAGCTTTTACAGGTCTATGATCGCTACCTACGTCGATCTTATCATCGGCTTCTACATCTTTGACTATATCTTTTTTATTTGAAATTATAAAATCGATTTCATTTTTTGTTACGTTGTCAGGACTTCTCCAGGTCCACTTTTTATGCGCAGGTTTGTTAAAAAATGAATTCATTATAAAAAGTCTATTACCTTCTGCAAACTCCAATAACCTAGTGCCTCTACTATTTCTGAACCCTACTCCGTGGTTTCCCATAGCTTCAAACCCGGATTCTTTCCCTATTTTTGAGTTAAAATCACCCATTATCACAGTATATCTGCAATTATCTTCGTCTAGAGCACTTTGCAGAAGGTTGTAGAAATCCTCCACTTCAGAATCGTCGGCGTCAGATGTCGGAACGTACACCTGAATAACTTGAATCCTTCCTCCGCCGTCGCACTTCCTAAACTTCCAGATAAGTTTGCAGATCCTATGAGAATATGACTTATAGCAGCGAATATCTTTTCTTCATCTTTTATTTATTAAAAACCCCGTTCCTCCGTAAGATCCCGCACCATTCAGATACAATTCCATATCATCACCTAGATCAATTAAGCGTTCATCTTTTCTCCTGGTTTCACTTAATCCTATTATGTCCCATTCTACATTTTCTAGTTGTGTTATCAGTTCCTTTAATTTAATATCTTCTCTTAGAGTTCGACAATTGTACGTATAGAATAAAATATTTTTCCTTTTTTCTTTATTACTTCTACGATCCTTTTTTACATTGACGTTAGTTGGCAAGTTCAATAATTGCTATGCTGGCGATGTTGTTCCGGTGTTTTTCGATTTAGACTCTCTGCGTGAATGACTTTTTGTTATTTCCTCCCGGGATTTTATTTTATTTGAATTTTCACCTCTATTCCTTTCGAAATACTCTGGAAAATATTGTTGCTCTAATTTTCCTACGCTGTTAATTCTCTTAGGTTTGTTTCCATCTTCATCAACAGAGTTTTTATTCGGTTTTGTCTCTAGTGGCCTTTTAATCCTGCTTCTATGACCTTCGGACATGGTTCGACTTTTGTCTTTTATTATTAATTTGTCGTACTTTAATATCGCTATTTTTCCGTTTTTTCTAGCATCGATCATATCTTTTCTTAGCTCTCTTCTTCTTTCCCTCACATCGAATGGATAATCTTCATCAATGAAGATGTTGCTATTTTTAATTACATATTTTCTTTGTAATATATCCAGCTTGGTTTTTAAAGTTGTCAGGCTAACTATTATTGATCTGTTTTTATTTTCCTGTTTTCCAAGTCTTCTCACCTGCTCTATATCTCTATCAGTAATATTCACATTCATTACTTCATTGATAAATTTCATCACAGTAAGTTGAAGATCGTTGTACGACTCAGCCTTCTCTTCTTCAATGCCGTGTATTATCAGATTTCGCCTACAGTTCAATCTTTCAAGTTGTTTTATTCTGACTTCTTGCTGTTTATTCATTATTTCNTATCATCGTATAAATTTGTATAAAATTTAATTATTTCATCTAAAATTTCATCATTCTCATTCAATAATTTACCCTTGTCATCCTTTAGTGCATGCAATTTCCTTTTTCCTAACGACTGACTTTTCCAGTAATTTTTTAAACTGGTTCCGTTTTCTATAGCGCTTTTTAGATCTTTAATTTTCTTCTGCACACTTAA
Organism: Gerris buenoi; assembly: GCA_001010745.2. NCBI lineage: Eukaryota > Metazoa > Arthropoda > Insecta > Hemiptera > Gerridae > Gerris > Gerris buenoi. The sequence continues at coordinate 446,818 of KZ651212.1, forward strand.
ATCTTTCAATTTTCCTCTAATAATATTAGCCAGTTCTTTCAACTTTTCCCTGTCATGATTTCTTTTTATTAACTTCCTTCTTTTTCTTAGTAGTTTTTTTATTTCCAGGGGTAAAGTATTTTTATTTTCTGGTTTATGTTATTCGGCAATTTTATCAGTCGCAGATTTTAGGGATAGTCTAATTTTCTCTTCTAGTGTTTCAATATTATCCTCCTTTACTATATCTTTAATCCCAGACTCTATTAACACTTGTTCATATGCAAGGTCTACTCCATCTATAATATCCACCTTTTTCCCTTTATTCCACAATCTCACACAGGTTTTTATTTTTAATTTAGCTTTTACAGGTCTATGATCGCTACCTACGTCGATCTTATCATCGGCTTCTACATCTTTGACTATATCTTTTTTATTTGAAATTATAAAATCGATTTCATTTTTTGTTACGTTGTCAGGACTTCTCCATGTCCACTTTTTATGCGCAGGTTTGTTAAAAAATGAATTCATTATAAAAATTCTATTACCTTCTGCAAACTCCAATAACCTAGTGCCTCTACTATTTCTGACCCCTACTCCGTGGTTTCCCATAGCTTCAAACCCGGATTCTTTCCCTATTTTTGAGTTAAAATCACCCATTATCACAGTATATCTGCAATTATCTTCGTCTAGAGCACTTTGCAGAAGGTTGTAGAAATCCTCCACTTCAGAATCGTCGGCGTCAGATGTCGGAGCGTACACCTGAATAACTTGCATCCTTCCTCCGCCGTCGCACTTCCTAAACTTCCAGATAAGTTTGCAGATCCTATGTGAATATGACTTATAGCTGCGAATATCTTTTCTTCATCTTTTATTTATTAAAAACCCCGTTCCTCCGTAAGATCCCGCACCATTCAGATACAATTCCATATCATCACCTAGATCAATTAAGCGTTCATCTTTTCTCCTGGTTTCACTTAATCCTATTATGTCCCATTCTACATTTTCTAGTTGTGTTATCAGTTCCTTTAATTTAATATCTTCTCTTAGAGTTCGACAGTTGTACGTATATAATAATATATTTTTTCTTTTTTCCATATTTTGTTTGTGTTGCTTGTTTGCATTGATGTTTGTTGGTAAGTTCAATAATTGCTATACTGGTGATGTTATTCCGGTGTTACTTGATTTAGACTCTTCTCGTGTTTGACTTTTAAATCTTTCTTCCTGGGATTTTACTTTATTTGATTTTTCACCTTTATCACTCCCAAAATACACTGGTAAATATTGTTGCTCTAATTTTCCTACGCTGTTTATTCTCTTAGGTTTATGTTCATCTTCAGAGCTTTTGTTTGGTTTCGGCTCTAGTGGCCTTTTATTTCTGCTTCTACGTTCTTCAGACATTGGAGGACTTTTGTCTCTTATTATTAATTTGTCATATTTTATTATGGCTATTTTGCCGTTATTTCTGGCATCTATCATATCTTTTCTTAGTTCTCTTCTTCTTTCTCTCACTTCGAGTGGATAATCTTCATCAATAAAGACGTTGCTATTTTTAATTTTATATTTTTGTTGCAGTATATCCAGCTTAGTTTTTAAAGTTGTCACACTGACTATTATTGATCTATTCTTCTTTTCCGGTTTTCCAAGTCTTCTCACCTGCTCTATATCTCTGTCTGTAACATTTATATTGAGTATTTCATTGATAAATTTCAGCACAGTATGCTGAAGATCGTTGTATGACTCTGGCCTCTCTTCTTCCAGGCCATGTATTATCAGATTTCTCCTACAGTTCAATCTTTCAAGTTGTTTTATTCTGACTTGTTGCTGTTTAATCATAATTTCATTCTCGTTTAATCTATTGTTAAGCTCTTTCATTTCCTTCTTTATTTCATCCCGAGAACTTCTAATTTCTTGGGTTAAGTCTTCCTTCAGTTGAGAAAGAAGATTATATAAATTAGTCATATCCATATCTATATGTAACCACAAGC